>JAANYP010005411.1:0-265000 GCA_020465985.1 Centrapalus pauciflorus | reverse complement strand
TAGAATATACAATTACATTGTCCGAAGTAACCCAATACACATAAACAATAGAAAATGAGGATTGCAAAAATTACCCAAGGGTGTACGTGGGAGAGACGGATAATTTTGATTAACTTTTTTTTTTTTCATTCTAAAGGAATCCATCTCCTTAAATAGGAGATTATCTTTAATGGCTTAACTTGTAAGTCAATATACATTATTTTATACTTTTTATATTCTAAATTCGTACTTTTTTAAATTGATATAAATTGATATTTAACTTTGTAAAATAATATTTATATAATTTTTAATAACAAATTAAATGATAAGAAAACTGGTTTTAAGAATGTTGTATTATTTTTTTTCAAACATTTAATATTTTTTATATAATCTGTATTTATATTAAATAAATATAAAAACACATAAATATTTATAAATTAATTTAGAAATAAAATAATATTTATATTTATATTGGAAATCATAATTTGGATTAAATTAATGATTAAATAATGAAATTAAATGATTCATTGATAAAGCGTCATGTGACAGATATTGTTTTGTTTAATATACTAGTTAATGAACCAACATATTACGTGAATTATTTTTAATACATAATTGGTTAAATAAAATGTATGTAAACTAAAAATTTAAGATATTTGGTGTTCTTGTTAATTACATATAATAATAAGTCGAAATGTATAGCAGTTGTTTTCTATGATTTTTTTAAAATTTTATTTTAATTCAATATATTTTATTTATACAAATTGATATTTTAGTTTATATATAATATAATAAGAATATATTTTACTACAAATTAATAATTATAGATATAAAAAATAACAGAGTGTCTTTATCTTTTTAAAAAATTCAATTATATTTATCTTTTATCATTTATTGATTATTAAATAATAAAATGTATTTATATTTTTGAAAATGATAAATTGTATTTATTTTTTATAATTATAATTCGTATTAATCTTTTACGGTGATACATATAGGTGCCAGGTGACACTTGATGTATATAGATACCAAATATATTATTTCTTCATAGCATATTACATAAATTATAAAATAAAAAATACATTTATTTCGTTTTTTGCGTTTTTTTAATTTTTATAAAGAAAAATGAAAGTTTGCAATGCTTTATTCTTGTAGTCAAAAGCTGAAGAGGAAATTAATTGTTGATGATCATTGATCGATGATTGTATGAAAATTTTAATTAATTTGACTGTCGTTGAAATTTATGAATGAATGTTATCCTTTTGGTTTTGGATTTAATTTTAATCATTTTATGAACATTAACTTAGAGATTAATTTACGATGAATGTGATAAAAAGGTCAAGTAGCCCCTAATGTAATAGTTGAAAATTCTTAAACATAGACTTGTTAAGACGAAGGACGGAACCTATAAATTAGGCATAATTATAAGACGAAACTTATAATTTAGTATTGTAAACATGTAAATAGATTTACAAACAATAAATCATAAAATGAAAAAACTTGTAATAAATATATCATAATGCTTGTATTTGTATGTATAATGGCTGGCGGTTGACTGTGTTAAGTAGGGGTGAGCTCGGTACTGGACCGTACCGAACCGGTACCGATCCCAAAAATACCAAACCGAATTATTAGTTTTGAAAAAACTGAATACCGAACCGTACAATTTTTATATGGTGCCGGTTCGGTTCGGTTCCGGTTCTGGGACCGAGTTTTCAATACTAAATAAGGAAAAGATACCAAATACCAAACATATATCCCTAAATATTGCACCCGAATACCGAATTCATAAGACCGAACAAAAAACATAAACAACTATAAGTTCAACGTTTTAAAGTTACAAATACCGAATTTTAGCTAATTTATATATTTGGTTCGGGATCGGGATAAATATGGTACCGAAACCGAAAGCACCGAATACCGAATTTTAGCTAATTTAAAAACCGAGTACCAGACCGAATATATTAATTCGGTATCGACCGGTACCGGTTCGGGTTCAGGAAATGGTACCCGTCGCTCACCCTAGTGCCAAGTTAGCGATGGTACATAGATAGTTTAATTATATTTAGGATAATTAAACTAATTGGGCCGTTATGTATTAATATAATATTTATTATGGAAAATCTTTGATTTTTGGTGTACTGAATTGAATGCCATACATACGCTCTTATATATAAATAAATAAATATAAATATATTATAAGATAAAGCCATCAAAAGAGACACACACACACAAACCATATTAAATGTGATGGATGCTTTTGCTTCTGACGGATTTTCTTATGACATTTTAACATATTCACTCTTACTGTTCACTAATTTCTTCTCTATTTTTATATAGTTTACAAATTATTTCTTTTTCTAATCATTTGTTTTCATATAAATAATAATAGTTCGTTGTTATTATTATTATTATTATTATTATTATTATTATTATTATTATTATTTTGTCATTTTAACGTCTACACATTACTCTTTTGATTTATATAAATTATGTTAAACAAAACAAACTTTGTTAGTTTGTTACATGAAATAATTATAAGTATTAACATGATATTTGTTTTATGCAATGAAAAGTTGTCCAAACCAAAGGACAAAAAAGCCCCTAAACGTAAATAAGAAATTTGTGATACAAATGTTTCTTACATTTCTGCTTTTCTTCATATATTTGATTTCATAGGATCAATAAAATATACGTAAACTTAAAATTAAATCATATACACATTAATATTTATAAAAAGACAAGAAAAACACAGTTAGTTGTTATAAATATTATTTATCTATCTTTTTAAATATACATGATAAGTAATATTTTTTACCATTCTTTTTAAATTTATTTCAAATTATATATATATTTAATCGATATAAAGATTGATAAATAATACGTATGAAAAATAACAATATTATTTAATAACTAAATATTTATATGTTTTAGTTTTAAGTTTATGTGCATGTTATGTAACTAATTATTTATTAAGAATTATCCGCATAATACGTGGGTTTATAAACCAGTAATATTTATAAAATAAAAAAATCTTAAATGATATGAATTAAAAACATATAATAAAATTTTAAAAGAGAGATTGAATTATGACTATTGATGTACCTTTTCTCCATTATGCAAAGTGTAGTAATTCATCATTTCTATAGCCTAACTTTATTGGCATGCCAATGTAGTATGTTTTGTCCTCGGGCTACCATTTTTGGTTTTTAAAATTTATACACACATCTCATCTGCAACCAATGGGGTTTAATCCATTTGGTAAGAGGGTGGATATGTTAGTGAGAGGTCACGGGTCGACTCCCGCCGGAGACAAGTTGAAATTTAGGTGGAGAAAGAAAGTATGAGTCTTGGGGTAAATGATTAATTTAGAAGTAAAAGTAGGATAGTTTGTCATTCAAAAAAAATCCGATCTGCATTTTTTAAAATTTATTTGAACTTTACATCAATATGGACGATTAACTAAAACATCGTTCTATCATCACCAAACATATACTAGACCGCCCTCGTCCTTTACGGAGAGATTTGTCGGTACATTTGTTATAAGAAACGATAAACGGGTTTACATTTTCATATGATTTTTGTGACGAAAAAAAATGATATCGTAAAAGTAACATCAATGGTATGGTTTTCATATACATTGTGTTATTTGCATTTAAGAATAAATTGTAATTGAATGGGAAAAGGAGAGTAGAATAAAGTGTAGAAAATAGTGTCGTCCATATTGTTTGACATTCTTTCACCGAATGGTCCATATCATTATCAACAACCTTTTTACTTGTGGGAAAATGAAATCTTACCACTTATTTTGCCACTACATTCACGTACCACTACATACCCATCTACATCTATAATCTATATATACACCTACTGTTACAAGAGTAACTAATTTGTCATTTGTCGTCTTTTCATAACGTCAAGTAGAGATAAGCATTTGGACAAAAAAGACCGGTCCGGACCAAAAAAACCCGAAAACCGGCCCGGACCAAACCGTTATTAATGAAATTGGTCCGGTTTCGGTTTCTTTAAAATCACTATTTTCGGTTTTCGGTTTTCCGGGTTCGGTCCACCGGTTTTTGGTTTTAACCCTGCCCAAACCAAAATTTAAATCTTATGTTATCAATTGTAAAGTTTATGTTATATTGTTAAGTGACAAGTGACTCTTATAACCGATTATTAATGCTTACTCGAAAAGTTACTTTTCATTGTTATCACCTCATACAATGTATAAAAGATGTATGTATGTACAAACTAATTGATCAATCTAATCTTGTGAATTTTTGTTGTGTATTATCTCGAACAAGATTTAAAGTCAAAATTTTATTTACGAAAAGTATCCAACGTGATCACAATATTATCCAAGACAATGGGTTCCTTAGCTTCATACCCTCCTATTGTAACAATTTTCATCCCGTAAATCATGGCTATTTTAACAAAAGTGGATAAATTTGGTTATTTCTAATTACACAAACTAATAGTATTTTTTAGTAATTATTAATCTATAGTATCTTATATTAAAATGGCCATGATTACATTCACATAATTTTATATTATAAAACATAAAAATGTCATGATTAAAAGTTTACGTGACATCATCGAAGATCATTTGTAGCTTTCTTTTACTTTTAAAGACAACATTCTATTACTAACATTTACTAATTTTTATGGGTACGTCCTATATTAGCTTAGTGGGGATAAAATAAGTGCTCCATGAGCTTGAATTTCAATTGTGCAAGGTTCAAGACCTCTTGGTTATCTTTTATTAATTTCCTTTGTTTTCTTTTCTTTTATCAATTTTACTTATTGCATTGCATTTTTTTTTTTTTTTTTTTGTTTTGGATTAAAACTATAGTTGTTTTTCATATTTAATTTTTTCTTTACTATAAAATCAAATTTTAATACTTGTTTGTTTATCATATAATATTATTTCATATTTGTTTGACTGTATTAGAAACTTTTTCATTACGGTATGACATGTCGTTACTTTTATTTGTTTTAAATAAAATCTTTTTTTAAATAATAGGTTTACTAGTATATTAATCTGTGTATAATATGGATAACTTTATATGAGAATTTACATAAATTTGTTATAATTACTTTTTATAAGTTATTTAAACAAGAAACATGTTCATTACTAACATTTACATATATTATTATTATTATTAAAAATATCTTTTAAAAGTTCATTATCATGATTTTAATGGATACAATTATAATCTTATCATTAAATGTTTGAATTTAAAAGAATAATTAGTTTTTTCAATTATTAGTTTAAAAACTTAAACAACAAATGACAATAGTAGAGTATGTCCTTTGGCATCACGAGAAGTTGATAAGTGACAATTTAGTTACTATTTTATTTTTAAATTAGTTTATTTACTCGTGTATTGTGTGAATTATAATATATTATTGTTAATATAAATATAATAAAGATAAAAACATTACCTATTAAAAATATGCAAATATTAGTATATTATTGTTAATATAAAAATATAATAAACTAAAAGTTAAAAATAAAAACATTATTCTTTTAAGAAAAAGTATACAAGAATTATATTATTATTTATCATAGCCTATTCATTTTTATATATCTAAATTTATATGGATAGAATTTTTTTTATATTCTTTTAAACTTTTATTATATTATAATGAATAAGTTATTAGAGTACTATTTTATTAGACTTGATTTGATTTGAATTTAAAAATAGATCATATTGGATTTAGATATATTGTGTTGGACAATGTTTCATTTTTGACTTTTTTTTGTTTTATGCTTAAAAAATTATACCTATTTATTTTGTATGTGAACTTTAACACTTGACTAATTTCGTATCTATCTTTTATTTTAAAATAGTAAATAAGAGTCACTTGTCACTTAACTAGACTCCTAATTGTCGTAACAATTTTTTGTTAATCTATAATTTCTATGTTAAAATTATTTAAATAACTAAATTATATTTTTTTTTAAAAATCACATGTCTATTTTATAAGGATTTTGTTGCGAGGTCATCAGGAATTCCTTTTCAAAGGTTAATACTTAATATTCATAATCCACACCATTTTATAAATTTATATAGAGTCTGTTGAGTCTATCATATATGTTTTTATACTAATATGGTTAATCCCATGTGGTTAAAATCTATATCGTTTTCTGTATTTTGTTCATCCCATTGGCTATAGTTTTTTTATATGTTTACACATTCAATTAATAAAATCTGTTTGCATGTTACATGGGTCGCTAAACTAGTTTTAAAATATTGAAATCATTATTTGATTTTTGATCTAATTTATTTTTTACTGATCTTGGATCTAATTTGTTTTGACACATTTGATAAAATTGCTAAGTTTGTGTCACTGATAAACAAAAATTCTATCATTTAAACGTGGATTTACATGATAGTTATCATCAACAATTTCTAGTTTCTAAACGATTCGTTATCAATCATAATATCTTGAAGTTAATAATTTTCTAATTTTTGTGAGGCATTTTATTGTTCACACTCTAAATGTCCATAAGTTTATTGGTGCACATGACACTTTGTAATAATGTGGTACTCATACGAACTTAGATGTACATGTATGTGCATATAATTCAAAAATATGTTTTATAAAATTTAATTATATTATGTCGATCGCTCTTTTTTGTCTATGTATTTTAATATAATATTATTGCCTTCCGAACTTATACAATTATGAATACTTTCAATATTAATTTTTGTTTAATTTATAACTGTTTTAGGAGTAAAATACATTTTTGGTCCTTGTGATTTGATGGTTTACCCGGATTCAGTCCCTTAACATTAATAAGGTCAAAATTCATCCCTATTTTGCTAATTTTGTGCTCTTTTAGTCCCTCGTCCGTTAAACTTAACGACACAACCGTTAAATTTGTAAGATAGACATTTTTACCATTTTCATTGAGACGCTTTTAGTCCCTATGGTTTTATTATTTACCCATTTATAGTCCAACATTTATTTTATTTTATATCTTTATAATTATATTATTTATAGATATACTTAATTTATTATAAACACACTTATTTTATTTATAAATATACTTAAATTTTAATATTTTATTTACATTTACTATTGTTCGTATTTTATTTAAAATTTAACTTTATTTTTATTAAAGTTATATATTTTCTTTACTAATTTATTTAAAGTTCTTCTGCTTTATTAATTTTAATTTTTATAATATTATTGTTGATATTTATATATGTAATTTTGTTAATTGTGTTTAAGTAGATATAATATCGTCGATATTTTTCCTCTCCAAAGTCACTATTTCTTCAAATATCTTCCAACCTAATCAATTATCGACACATAAATTATATACATATGTGAATATACTTGAAGAAATAATGACATTGGAATATACTTGAAAATATTATATATATATATATATATATATATATATATATATATATATATATATATATAATAAAACACACACACACATAGAATATGATTCGAGAGAGTACCACTACTTATACAGCGCACCAGAAGCTACCACCTTTAAAAAACTTTTTTTTAATTTTTTATTTCTTAAACATGTTTTAATTAACATTATGAAGATTATATGTAAATTTCACATACATTCACATCTTCTAGCTCCTCATAAATGATGTGAACGCACACTTACATAATTTTGCATATGTGGTGCGTGATTTCATGCACTTAGAGTGTTCGAATTTGTGTGAAATTCACTTATTATCTGTGTAATGTTAATTAAAACATGTTTGTGAAAAAAAATTTAAAAAAAAAAATTTTACGAGTAATACCTTCGGTTGCGTTGTATAGTAGGTGGTACTCACTTGAACACACACACACACACACACACACACACATATATATATATATATATATATATATATATATATATATATATATATATATATATAAAACATTAATTATATAATATACACATAAACATTATGTGTATTAAATTATATTCACATAAATTTATATACATACATACATATATATATATCCAACACATAATATAATTTATGTGTTGATAATTGATTAGGTTGGAAGATACTTGAAGAAATAGTGACTTTGGAGAGGAAAAATATCGACGATATTATATTTACTTAAACACAACTAACAAAATTACATATATAAATGTCAACAATAATATTATAAAAATTAAAATTAATAAAGAAGATGAACTTTAAATAAATTAGTAAAGAAATATATATTTAAATTAAAATAAAAGTTAAATTTTAAATAAAATACGAACAATAGTAAATGTAAATAAAATATTAAAACATAACTATATTTATAAATAAAATAAGTGTGTTTATAATGAATTAATTATATCTATAAATAATATAAGAGTATTATAAAGATAAAATAAAATAAAATAAATGTTGGACTATAAATGGGTAAATAATAAAACCATAGGGACTAAAAACGTCTCAATGAAAAGGGTAAAAATGTCATTATTACAAATTTAACGGTTGTGTCGTTAAGTTTAACGGACGAGGGACTAAAAGGGCACAAAATTAGCAAAATAGGGATGAAATTTGACCTTATTATGGTTAAAGGACTGAATCCGGGTAAACCATCAAACCACAAGGACCAAAAATGTCTTTTACTCTTTATTTTTTTTATAAACTTTAATATATTTTATTTTATAAAAATTTGAATATATCATTATCATTGCATTGCTTTTATCTTCGTTTCGATATAAAATTAATTATCGTTTGGACTATTTTAACTTGATCGTTTTGAATGTTAGAATTTTTTTTATTTAATATATAACTAGTTTGTAAACCCATGTATAACATGGGTATACATTTAAAAATTTAATTTCATTAATCTTGTAGGATAATTTATAAATATATGTTATCAAATTTATAATATCTATTTATATAATACAATAAATATAAATATAAATATATAAAAAGAAAAGTTATCATTCAAATTCAAATTTGAGTTTTATATTAGATAAGATTTAGATTTGATTAGATATTATTTAAATTATTTATTATAGATAGATTGGAAAAAATAAATTTTAGAAGCAAATTAATAGGAAACTGTTAGGTACACGTGACAATATCATATTAAGCCAATTGGCGCTCTATCTAGATGTCATGTGGCATCTAGTTACTCATATAATAGAATAGATAGAGATAGATTGTGATTTTTACTAAATTTCAGATATATTATCATGAACACATTGGTTTACTAAGGTCCGAATGTAAAACTTACCGTCTAAATTATTATTGATATATTATATATTTTTATCTTAATTTAAAATATCATGGATACCACATATTTTGTCCTTTTTTTTCCTTTCTTATTTCCACCATATTTTTTCATTTTTTTAATTTTAAAGATTAACTTTCAACTATGCTACAAATCACACGGGTTATATAAACTTATTCAATTTAAAATTTAGTTTATGTGCTTTGTATGTGTAGTTATATAAGTTATTGGCGTAGGGTAGAAGTGGCCGGTCCGATACAGCGGTGCTGATACTCCGGCCGGCCGCATATCTCTGACGGTAAAAGCGGATAAGGGTTTGGATCTCCGTTGACTTTCAAATTTCATGTGAACCCGAAATCGGAAATATCATACTGCTGACCCTTATTTTCATTTGGCAATTCAATTGACTCATATTTAGGCGCAATTGTTGATTTCAGAAGGAAGATATGGATTTCAACCACTTTCTACGTCATATTTTCCTAAGCAAGGAGAAGACTTGCTTCATCCTTGTCTTTTTAGTAACATTGCGCCACTCATAAGTCACACCAATGGTTGGACCACCACTTGTCTTCTTCATACAATCTCTTTATGCACACCACCCGTTTGTTAAAATGCATAAATGAATTCAACTCTACTGTTTGTTTATATGCAGCCAATCAAGACCTCGCCTAAATCAAACCTATGTAATTCTTTTTTTTTTTTTTTTTTAATCTCCCATGCAAAATATTTGCACATCTTATGTGGGCAAACTTTAATTGTATAACTGGTGATGTGCAATAGATTTTTTTTATGTGTAGCTGGTGTGTAGACTTTTTAAGCCATAGGGTATAAATAATGTAGTACATTAATATCACAATATAGGGAATCAAGGATGATGCTTTATGACACAACATGGCCTTTATTTCTTAATCCTGTGCTAATTAAAGAAGAATCAGTAAATTTATTAGAAATTTTAAGCTCCTTAGAACTTTTCTAATTTGGCCCAAGGTATCTTTCTTTGATACTACCATTAGTCCGGTCAGATGCCTCAACAGTTACTTCCCATTTATTTAATTATGTATATCTAAAATGATTTTAAGGTTAAACGAATTATGAGCGTGTTAATGGACAATTATTTGTGTAATAACCTCACAGCTGTTTCTTTTAACTTTTTTCAAGTTAAAAATATTATCGAACCTCATATTGCTTTTTTAGTCCACTGACGTTGGACTCCGACACAAGTCTTTAAATAGAAATTGGTTTGAGCAAAAGGGTTGTTCATGTGCTCATAAATTTTTCTGTGAAAGAGAGGGGTCAAGCATTACTACAGAAGGCCATTGCAATGAGAGCAAGTAGTGCTACTCCTCTTTATCTTCTCTTCCTTTTTCTTCTTTTTTCATCACTGTTGCATAGACCCACCTTTGCTACTAAAAGGGTAAGCATCCATTATTGCCCTGGTTTCTTCCAATTACTTAGCCATACATACTGGTTATGCTTCTCAAAATTTCAATTTGAAATCTTTCATTTCATTACAGTTTTTCTCTTCTTTTTTTATTTTTTATTTTTCCTTCTAAACTTTCAGTCATATGTTGTGTACCTGGGAGCTCATTCACACAGTCTTGAAGTTTCATCCACTGATTTAAATGAAGTAAGGGATGCTCACTATGAGTTTCTTGGGTCCTATTTAGGAAGGTAATGCCATTGGCTCCCGTGTGCATATGATGATATGAATGATTTTTTTTTTTTTTAACTTTTCCCTGGTTTATCATATAATTACAGTATTGTTTCTTTTCTCGAATATACTTATATTTACAGTAAAGATAAGGCCAAAGATGCCATCTTTTACTCATACACGAGGCATATTAATGGTTTTGCTGCCGTACTTGAAGATGAGGAAGCTGCCGAGATAGCCAGTAAGGGTTGATAATGAGTCAATGTTGTTGTTTTAGTGTGTAGATGGATCTGTAGAATGATATGCTTTGAATTGTGTGAATAATAATCCAATGCAGAGCATCCCAAGGTAGTCTCCGTGTTCTTGAACAGGGGTAGAAAGTTACATACAACTAGATCATGGGATTTTATGGGACTTGAAGATAATGGTGTAATTCCTTCTAGTTCGATCTGGAAGAAGGCAAGATTTGGTGAAAACACTATCATAGGAAACCTTGACACAGGTCAGCTTATAATGGCCATGATCTCAATGATCATTCTAGTTCATCTTGAATCTTGATACTTGTGAAGTTTATAATAAAGTTTTTAAAATATTAATTGGTCCAAAATGTACTTAGTTAAGGGCATTGGTAACCAAAACGCAAGTTTCAGTCATTTTATTTATTTATTTATTTGTTTCTTCTGTGCTGACCAATTCTCCAACATGTATATTGAAGAATGTGATATGGATTTACTCATTGTGGACAACTTGCTATTACTTATTCTTCCAAGAAAGTTGCCTTTTAACTTCTTTCATTTGGGATCGTTGACTTTCGATCACGTTGTATGGTTACTGAAAAGGCTTAGGCGCTTAGCTGTGCATTAGCATCCAAAGAAAATAATATGAGATATTATATGCAGTAGTATCCAAAGAGCTTAGCTGTGCTTATCTTGTTCATTACATGGCATTGGTATTTGATTATGCTGTATGGATCACTGAGCAAATAATTTATAGAAAAATTAATAGCAAACTTATTTGATCTGAATTGTCTAAGCACTAGATCTTTTAACAGTACTGCAAAAAGTCTTACTGCTGGCCACTAGCATGGGTGCATGGTTTGTGCACTGGCATCTGAATTGGTTTCCATTTCAAAGATAGTTGATTAGGAGTTATTGAGACTTATGTGCAACTTTTATTTTCTGCTCATGGCATGACTTTGATGATCTTCATATATACAACAAGGCATGATGTAGATAAAATAGTCATTATGGAGCTGGCATTTCCACATCAGAAAATGTTGTTTTATGCCTTTGTACGGATTCTTATACCAATAAAGTCTAATGGTAACTAGCTCTCAAAAGAACCGTAGTATAGTGATGAATTCAAAGGTAATGAATATTACACATTGTCATATTTGGTTTTAATCACATGTTACATCATCTCGAACCTCACATTCTTTATTCATTTTTGGATGCCAGGTGTTTGGCCAGAGTCAAAGAGCTTTAGCGATGAAGGATTGGGACCCGTTCCGTCAAAGTGGAAAGGAGTCTGTCAAAATGGCGCAGATAATAGTTTCCGCTGTAATCGGTTAGGTTCCTATAACCACTATATGCCCATTGTATATCCTTGGAAGTTTTTCTATAAATATTTGATTTCTGGAAAGGTTGTGCATAGAGAAATCAAAAAGTTTTATAGATAATCCCATTCGTCTCAGTTTTGGTTTTGAATTGTCTGAATTTTGATTTATTTTCGAAAGTGGTAATTTTTCCTCTAAATCTTCCATTTTTCCCTATGAGCTAATACCTTACAATGCTTTCATCTTCCAGTAGACAATTGATATGGTAAACTTTGAGTACTCATGCTTTGTTTTTCCCAATGTGAAGGAAGCTGGTAGGAGCGAGATACTTCAACAAAGGTTATGCTTCTGTTGTTGGAAGTCTGAACTCCACCTATGATTCCCCACGTGATCACGAAGGTCACGGGTCCCACACTTTATCAACAGCTGGAGGCAACTTTGTACCAGCTGCTAGTGTATTTGGGTATGGGAATGGAACAGCTAAAGGCGGATCACCAAATGCCAGGGTTGCTGCTTATAAAGTTTGCTTCCCTCCTGTGAGTGGAAACGAGTGCTTTGATGCAGATATATTGGCAGCATTTGATATGGCCATTCATGATGGAGTAGATGTGTTGTCCGTATCTCTTGGAGGCGATGCGGTTCCCTTTTTCAATGACAGTGTTGCCATTGGCTCTTTTCATGCTGTTAAGCATGGAATAGTTGTGGTTTGCTCGGCAGGAAATTCTGGACCTGAAGATGGTACAGTATCTAACGTTGCAACCTGGCAAATCACGGTTGGAGCTAGCACCATGGATCGCCAGTTCCCTACATACGCTGTTCTAGGCAATAAGATGAGCTTCAAGGTCAGTTCCTCCATTCCTTTGTAAAGATCTCAAGGTGCGTTTGATGGTGTGATAAATGAGAATGGAATGGAAATGGAGAGATTTTACGTTGTTTTTCTAACAATAAGAATGGGGATATACTAACAAAAAAAAGTTGGATTCCATTCTCTATCACACAATTTATAGTGTTTACTCAATTCTCTACCAAAATGCGGAGAATCGAGTAAACAATATAAATCGTGAAAGAGAATGAAATTCAATTCTTTTTGTTGGTATATTCTGATTCTCATTTTTAGAAAAACAATGTAAATCGCATTATTTGCATTCCTTTCCATTCCATCGTACCAAATCAACCGGTTGTATTTTTGTTTTCTCTGAAAACAAGAGAAGGTTTTTATATCAGCCATTTTTATCTGTGACACATGATTATACATACCAAACCTCACTTTCAGGGGGAAAGTCTTTCTGTTAAAGCACTGCCGAAAAACAAATTCTTTCCGATTATAAGTGCTCTAGAAGCCAAAGCAGCCAATGCAGATGCTAAAGACGCGTAAGGAAAACAAGTTAGTGAGTCATGGTGCATAACATGCAAAAGTTAGTGCCTGACCATTAGCTTTTGGCTTTGGTTTTCTTATTTTTAATGCAGGGTGCTTTGTAAGGCAGGATCACTGGATCCGCAAAAAGCCAAAGGGAAAATCTTGGTGTGTCTGCGGGGAGATAATGCAAGGGTTGACAAAGGGCAGGAAGCGGCTTTGGCTGGTGCTGTTGGAATGGTTCTTGCCAATAACAATATTTCTGGCAATGAGATTATTGCAGATCCTCATGTCCTCCCTGCTACTCACATCACTTACACTGATGGCCTTGCCGTCTATCGTTTTCTCAATTCGACCAAGTACATATCTTTCCCACATCTTATTTTGATGCTTACCTCCAAAGATTTTGTCCACGTAGTGTACATGTTGTAGCATTATTCTAGGAAGACCCATTTTTCGAGGATTTCTTCTTTTTTTCTTCCAATTTCACATTTAATCTTTACCACTTCTGACAGGACTCCAATGGCTTACATCACACATCCGTCAACTAAATTGGACACAAAACCAGCTCCATTCATGGCAGCTTTCTCATCTAAGGGACCGAACATCATCACCCCTGAGATTCTTAAGGTTATATAATTAGCATTTCCACCATTCTTCTTACATCACTAATTATGGATGTTGTACCATATCTTGATAATTGTGTTTCTTAATGATGTTCAGCCTGATATTACTGCTCCTGGTGTGAGCATAATAGCTGCTTTCACAGAATCACAAGGACCAACAAATCAAGATTTTGATACACGTAGAGTTCAATATAACTGTGTATCGGGCACTTCCATGTCATGTCCTCATGTTTCTGGAATTGTTGGGCTACTGAAAACCCTACATCCGGATTGGAGTCCAGCAGCAATTAGATCAGCCATCATGACCACCGGTAAGATTAACCTACTATCCTTCGTTTTAATTTGATGTCTTATTGTCGGTACCATAATCTCTCTTCTTTTTGACCCTCTATAAAATTTGCAGCATTTTCTTTTCTGTTCAGGTTTCACCGAATCTCAACTTGCATTACTTTAGCATTAGCATCTTATTTTTTTCCCTAAACTATGTGTTTGCCACTCAATTTAAAGTTTTTTTTTTTTTTTTTTTAATTTAGAGAAAATCGGATTGCTTTATTAATCTTTACAAGATACATGACATAAAGAAAGTGACTTTGTAACAAATTTATGGGAAAGATAGTTGCTTGAAGTCAAAGTCAAGCCTTGGTGAATTTTTCAAAGGCATAGACGTAAACTAACTAGGAGTTGAAGCTCTTAAATTATCATTTTCATGAATACGCATTGAAACTATGATTGTTTGATACGCACAGTCAATTGTTTTCATGCATCATATCTTGACATTCGGTTCATTTTAATTTTATGATTTTATCATGCAGCAAGAACACGGGACAATGCAGTAGAACCAATTACGAATGCTTCCCACATAAAAGCAACACCATTTAGTTACGGAGCAGGGCATGTTCAGCCAAACAGAGCCATGGATCCTGGTCTGGTTTATGATCTAACCACCACCGATTACCTTGACTTTATATGTGCACTCGGCTACACCAAGTCTCAGATCGAGAAGTTCTCGGAAACACCATATACATGCCCATCTCGTAACATTAGTCTCACAGATTTCAACTATCCATCAATTACTGTGGCTAAGCTCAACGGCTCCATCACAGTGACTAGAACCGTTAAGAATGTGGGTTCACCAGCTACTTACACGTCTCAAGTGTATAGGCCGGCTGGCATATCGGTCCGGGTTCAACCAAAGAGTTTGAAGTTTACAAAGATCGGTGAAGTGAAAACTTTTAAGGTTACATTGAAGTCCAAGAAGGGCAGGGCGTCTCTGGACTATGTTTTTGGACAACTAAAATGGTCTGATGGAAAGCATTATGTTAGGAGTCCCATTGTGGTGAAGACCGTGTTATGATATTTGATTACTGGGGGGTGGGAAAATTTTATCAGTAAAATAATTTTTTTATTTGGTTATCCTACTGAATACTTTTATCAATTTTTGTCCACTCGTTTACTTCTTTTTTCTTTTTCCTTTATTATATATAAAACATATGATATAATGATATATTTATGTTTGCAGGGTAAATTAAATTGTGAAATCAATGTCCAAAATATCAAAATATATACTGTCATCTAACAAATAAACTTCATTTACTTAAAAATTCCAATTTGTGCTATATTAGTATTTTCATTTTTTTGCAAGGATATTAGGTGGCGTTTGGTTTGTAGGATTTTAACAACTCATTTAGGATTTGGATTTTGAAATCCTCCTATGTCATGTTTGGATAAAAATTAAAATGAAAGGATTTAGCTTCATTTAGGATTTCACATTCCACACTTCTCCTCATTTCATAATGCACTCACCCCTCTAATAATTTTAAAATCCTATCATTTTAGAATCGTATCATTTTAAAATCATGCAATCCAAACGGCACCTTAGTATTTCATTTGATTCCACGTTTGTTGGATTTAAACTTTAACTTTCACATGGGTTTCGAACAATTTCAAATAAACATGGAAAATATATAAAAACTTCTTTATTTAAGAAGGTTTCAGTACTGATTACAATACTTGTTGCATATGGCAATTTATATTATGATGAATTTATAATTAGTATACAAATATTAAAAGAAAATATAATAAATGGTACATAGAGAGAGATACAGTTCAAACCATATATATATAAAATAAAGTATTCTTGGTGAATTGATCTTTATTAATATTCTTTCCCAAGAAATGGATGATTTCCAAAATATATATAATGAATACGAGTCAAAGGGGAAAATGGTCCAGATTTATAACTAAACCTCTTTGGAACTCTACATACGGATATGCAATGGGTTGATCATCATCTTCTTCTACTCTCCATCTGCAACCACCAAGGTTAAAATTACCACTTTATCCCTTTAATTAAGACAAGAATTATAAATTTTTAGTTATGATAATTAAAAAGAGAAACAAACAAATTAACGATGACATGCAATGATCACCTGAAATTTTGTACAAAGTGGTGGAGGAAGAAGGCAACCTCTACCCTAGCTAACTCGGACCCCGGACAGCATCTTGATCCTCCACCAAACGGTGTAAATTTCTTGCCCGTTTGATCTTGCCTCTGCGTCTACACGTAGAATTGTCAATAACGTACTTTGGTTGTCCCAAAATATATAAAATGTAGTATAAATAAAGGTATCTTTTCCATCTGTATTCCAACATTATCACTTCTTCATGCTAGCTAATTAATCACACAAGAGTATCTACATATGTATGTGTGTGTATATATATATTAATTGAAATTTAGTTTTTCTTTAAACGGCAAACTAACCACTTCTTCTAAACTACTCATTTGTCTCGAATGGAAACTTGAATGGATTTAAATTTAGTTAATAAATTGATTACCTCCCATCTCCAAGGATGAAATTCCATGGGACGTGAATGGATAGATGGGTCCAAATGAACTGTACTTAGAATCGGTAGGACCTTCCAACCGGCTGGTATCAAATAATCTGACCAAAAAATACAAATAATTATTTCTCTTTTTAATTATATGATAACAATAATAATAATGTCCCACAAATACATTATTATTATTATTATTATTATTATTATTATTATTATTATTATTATTATTATTATTATTATTATTTACATAAAGTCGCTTGTGCATGCATGTTTATATAAAGAGGCTTATGCATGAATAATAAATAATATTATAATTACCATGTCAGATCGAAACTTTTTTGTTTTATTTAATAATCATTATTTATAATTAAAAAATTCCGAGTTGCCCCATGTAATTTGCATAATTGCATCGTTGCATAACAATTAACATAAATATCACAAGACAAAAACAACATAACTTTATTTGCATTTAATTATTTTTCTTATTTAATATCCAATATTCATGTTTTTTTAAATGTTTTCACGAGTTATATAAGATTAAATATTTTGCTACAAAATATTTATATTAATATACTTTTTGGAGCCAATGTGGTTTTATCCATGCATGTCAAGAAAAGCCAACCTTTGTGGTTTTTTGATTAGTTGAATCAATAAAATTTGTTGCCTTTTAAAATAAAATCATTTAATTTTTCCAACTAGCTAGTAAAAAGGCTCGAAGTAGAAACACTTAGGAAGCGTTCGGTTCACATATTATTTTTCTTAGGATTTACATTCTGTCAAAAGTTTTGTATCGTGCAACATTTTCATTTATTAAGATTTTGTTAAAAAAAAATTGAATTATATTTCAAAAGTACGTAATTAATTTGGTGATCTAAATAATACTGTTAATGGGAATTAAAATCCCAATAAGGTGGATGGGTTTTAAAAAAACAAAAAAAAAATTAAGAAATCTTGACTAAAATATACAAGTAATTTTAAAATTTATGGACATTTTGATTTATCATACGAGAAATGAAGATGGCATATACGAGTTTGTAACCAAATAGATAAACGTACCTTTAAATTTGATATCCTTGAGTGCCTTTCTATGCACAAACTTGACAATATTCCCATATCTAAGAGCCTCATTGATAACCTTATATGACAAAAGTAAAGTAAGTACTAGGTTATTGACATCATCATTATTTTATAAGATTAGTTTTATTTTATTTTATATTAATTAAGAAAATGTTTGTATTTTACTATTTTATATAAAAATAAAACAGGAGCTAGATTCATCAGTAGTACGTTTTTGCATAATTAATCATGGGTATCATATTGTGTTCTTTTCTTTTTTAATCAAGGACAAGTCAAGGGATTAGTGGTTTATACTTATTATTAGAATTGAAAAAAACATAAAAATAGTAATACATTTTGTGTGTATCCCATCATTTTGTAGTCTTCCCAGTTCAAAGACTCGTCTTTCTTCTTCTTGCTCCTGATGCTGTCATGCTCGATCTATGGTTGTTAACACACAAAAATAATTACAATTCAATAAAGAAACTTAAAATATGACTGTTAGAAAGTCGATCACTTCAAAATTAATAGACCTGCATGGATTTTTCAATTTTCAGAAAATAATTAATTATTATACTCCTAATGAAGGAGTATCATATAATGAAAACTAGGTAGGATTACAATCGGATTCTTTTTGGTTTAAGTAAAAGAAATCCCATCATATCAATTTTCAATTCAACAAAGCTTAATTAATAAAAATAGCTTTGACTTTCAAAAGTCAAAAGCCAAACTCAACACAAATTATTCTGTAGCGCAAATAATTAAGGATGAGGAATGTAATTACCTTCAGTTGGTGAAGGGTAGTTGGGGATTTAGCAACAAAATGCACGACCATAGCCATTAAGATGGAAGTGGTTTCATAGCCACCCAGTAGAGCATCAAGAACAAAGCTTACTTTTTCATCTTCAGATAAGGTATCAACACCTAGGAGTATCTCCAAGAAATCACTGCCCCTTTTTTGGGAATTACTATCATCCATATTCCCACACATATTATTATTTTTATTATTTTTATTATTATTCCTTCTTCTTTCCTTTATAATTTGCTTCACACTTGATGATATTCTGATTCTAGCCTGTAAAGTTGACACCAACACAAAGATCATCATCACATGTACATGCTTCTTCTAACTTTTATAATACCAGGATGATGATGATGATGATTATGAAAACAATAATAATTGTGTTTTCTTGAATATATATATTTATTATTAAATATATAAATTAAAATTTTGAAAATGTAAACCTTAAAATTCTAAATATGGGTTTTTAAATAAGAGTAGCTAGAAGTAGGTAGGTAGGTAGTTCTTTTGTTGTAAACCAAAGGCTAAAGATTATAATATAATTAAGCATGAATGAACAGTTACAAACCAGCTTGTGAAGTACATATATACCTTAACAGCATTAGCATAAGGAGTTCCAGGGATGTAGACTGGAAAAGAAATTAAACCTCTCATAAAAGTAAGAAAATCTTCAAGAATTCTAGCAGTCTGTGGCTCTTCTGGTGTTAACCCTAGCACTTGCTTTACTATTACATTGAATGTAAACTGTGAACGTACAGGAAAAAAAGAATGAAATTTAATTACATTAAGAAAATAGAAAGAGGAATGTATATATACAGATATAAGCAAGCAGCAAATTAAGTAATTAAACCTTTCTAGCTTCTTGACAGAAGATGATTTGTTTCTTGTCTTTCCAAGAATCCAAAATCTGGAGGGTGGTATTTTCAATGTGGGTGAGGAAATCAGGTTTGGATTTGGTGGTTGAGATAAGAGAAAGGGCCACATTTCTAAGCCTTTTGTGGGTGTCACCCACAACCACAAGCATAGATATCTTGCCAAGAACACCATGGATGGGCTTTGGATAGCTACATTCAAATAGCTTGTCTTCATTTTGTAGTATGAAATAGTTGAGTTCTTGATCACATGATACAATTGTGGGTGAGAAGAATAAATGTGATTTGAACACTTTCCCATACCTGAAAATTAAAACAAAAAATATATATATATATATATATATATATATATGGGCTTTCAACATATTTTCTTGCTATAAATGTGTCTCTTCTCAGGTATATATCACTTTCATGGACATATATATGAAAATTCTATGTACAATCAAGAATCTTTCTTTTTATAGCAAGTTTAGAAATTGATTTTCAAAAGATGGAGTTTCCGTACCTAGAACAATGTTCGTGAAGAAAAGAGCCGATGGTTGTGGAAGGATGAGGGTTTAGAAAACTTAGGGTTTCACCAAGAAGAGGCAAGTATCCAAACGAGCCTTTAGGAATGACACCACCAAGTTTCTGGTTTTTCAACAACAACAATGGCAAGAAATGGTTCAGGATTAAACCAACCACAAATCCCACAAAACCCACCAATAAAATTACCATCCAAACCACACCCATTTTGATGACACCAACGATTTAAAACTTGACCAAATGTAATGGTTTCTTTCTTTCTTTCTTTCTTTATTTTTATCTCTGTTAGATTCTTGATGGGTGTGTGTATGTGTGTGTATATATACACAGAGAGAGAGAAAGAGAGAGAAGGGATGGATACACATACACTCGTACAGTGAAGGTGTTTGTATCTATGCTTATATGTAGGGTTTAGCAAAAAGTAACATGCTTTTGTTTTTGGATACAGTCGGTGAAATTTTGACTTTAATCACAGGCATAGATAGGAAAACAAATAAACATAGCTAAGCTAGCTAAGGATCTAGACAAACACCCTAGGGGTTAAGTTTGACATATTTACATAGTTAATGTTAAGGATCTAGATTCTAGACAAACATTCTAGGGGTTAAGTTTGACATTTTTACGAACTACTGTCCTTGCTCGTAAACATGCATATCCTCCTTAATTTGTGATGTTGTAAAAAAAAAAAAAAAATGAATTGTGAGTGTGGTATTAAAGAATTTCATTGTGTCCCATTAAAGGGGTGGCCTAATTGGACCCCCTAAAATCTCATTGGACCCCTATGGATGTGTCTGGTGGTTGACCAAAAAATGTGTGTGGAGAAAGAGGTCCAAAGAGTATAACTCCATTTTAATTACATGAATAGTCTTTATTTTTCAAAACTTGCTTGCTATTAATCCTTGAAATTAATGATTATTTAACGTTCTGTTAAATTCAACAATATTTTTGTTTTTAGTTTGATGACTTTCAATTATATATATAATTGATGTTTATGATGTTAAAATGCTAATTAATTGACATTGACAATAGTTATGTTTATTTTAATTATATGTGAAGTAGAGAATGATAATTAATTAGTATAAACATTATTATTATATTTCTATATGATTAAATTACTTAAATTAATTCAAAGCCTCAATTATTAAGTTTAATAAACTAAAGTATCAAACTAACTAAATTAATATTTAATATCCAATTTTATTAAATCAAAGTATCAAACTAACACATAAGTCGATTAAAATTCCAAACGCAAGCAACTATTTTTTAGTTATTTATCAAATAGTGTTTAACTTTAGTAAAGAAAATCATAAGTTTAGTAAACAAAAACTCAATTTTAGGAAAAAAAAAATGCCTAAGATAATTCAAGTTTAAACCCAAAAACCAAAACGTTTTCAAAAAACCGAAAACCAAAAAACTCACGGATGTAAACCGAAAAACCGATAATCCAAACCGAAAAACTGATTCCGGGAAAAACTTTCAAAAACCAGAATTTTCGGTTTCGGCCAAAAACCGAACCGCCCCATGCTCATGCCTACCAAAACAAGATGGAGGTATATGGTAGGAAAGTTAAAACAACTTTATACGATATTTAGTAATATTTACAAATCAAAATAAATGGAAGATTAGTTAAGTTAAAATTTGTGATTTTTTAAAACTAACCGTATATTAAATTAAGATTTTTATTTAGAATAATATTTTTACTCGGAATTGAATAAATCATGTATTTTTATTAATAAAGTAGAAATAAATTATGAAATACAAAACATAGGATAAATTAACTAAAAATAAGAATAAGTTACTAATAAATTAAATTAATGGACTCGAAAATGACTGAAATAAAGATACTCAATTACTATCGAAAAGATTAACTATAAAAGATACTCGATCATCTCCCATAACCAGAGAAATCTATCTATCTATATCTATATCTATATATATTAATTAAAGAAAATAATTTTTGACACGTGTCATTTTTTAAAGTGAATATTTTTTTTTCGTTTTCCCGCTCTTTTTCTTAATTTAAGACATTACTATAATTAATTTAATTCAATAAAAAACAAATAAAATTTGTTTTTGATTTGTTTCCTAATTTATGAGACTCAATTAATCAACAAAATTAATTATATTAACAATAATTTCTTGATCAAAATATCTTACAATTAAAACTTATATTTATATCTATGTATATTAATAAAAAGTCTTTATCATCACGTGTCGTCATAAAATGACATAATAATTTTTTCACGTTCATTTTTTTATTAAATTAACCAATTATATTAGACTAAGAGAACGTGAATAATACACTGAATTTTTCAAATGCTATTTCTGTTTGATTTCATGTCATCATTTTCAATTGCATATTTTATATTAATTCAATACCAATTGTAAATCAAATTATATTATTTCATTATTAATATGCTTTTGATGTCTCTATAATAATAGTTTTAATAGTCATATATGTTTTAAGATAATAATCATTCATAAGATATACCCCATGTAATACATAGGTTAACAAACTAGTCTATCTTCTATCTATACTATTAAAAGAGTAACTATACTCATTTCTGGTAAAGCCACATGTCGTCATCATGAATCGACACGTGTCATTTATAGATTTTAAAAATAATAAAGAAATTTAAATTATATCCATCCAAATCTAATATAATCTACTTTTAAATTTAAATCATATCAAATAAAATCTAATACTCTACTAACTCATTAATTATAATATAATAAAAGTTTAAAAAAATATATGAAAATAATTAATATTCATATATATTTAGAAATATATAAAATTAATGGGTCATAATAAATAATAATATTATTCTTATATGTTTTTTGTTTAAAAAATAATAATATTTATACCTTTACTTTTTAATTTATTACATTTTATATATAATAACAATATCCGCGTAATATGCGGGTAATAAACTAGTATACTAATAAAACAAAACAACTCTTGCCACGTGTCATTTCCTCGGCTCTCCTAAATTTAATTTTCCCGCCCGTTTTTCCTTATATAACTCTCTCAATTAATGAGAATTTATTCAAAAAAATTTAGAATATTTTATGAAAACTAATATAATTAAATGATTTTTAATATTGCCTAATTTAACCTCTAAATTTACCTTGATTATTTTATCTAGAATCATCTAATTGGTTTATAAATTTTTTATTGTTTTTTTTTAATTTCAACTAACTCCGTTTTCATTTATAAAATTTCACGTTAATATTCGTTTAAAATTATGTTACCAATCGTAATCGATTCAAGATTTTGTTCATCTATATATTATAATAAAGCAAAACAATTTATGCCACGTGTCGCTTCCATAATGCACGAAAATTTCATTTTCCTGCCTCTTTTTCCTAATTTACTACCTTAACTTAATTACATTAAAATTTGATTTTAATTTTTTCACATTAATGAATTAATATTAAATTAGATATTGCAATATATTAAATTAATGTTTACCTAAAATAAATATGTATCTTATTATCCTTAACTAGTTTATAACCCACGTATTACGTGGATATTTTTAATTAAATTTATTTATATAAAATGTATATGAGTAAAAATAAAAACATACAAAAATAATAATTATGTTTATTTTTTATTATTTACAGATTAAAAAATAGAGTATATTTATCTTTTATAAAAATATTAACTTGTATTTATCTTTTATTTTTTATAAGTTGTGATTATCTTTTTGCTGAACGTAGAGGTGACACGTGACATTTGATGTTTTCATTTCTTATACATAATAATAATAATTTCCACAACTAATCAAATTATTACATTTGGATCTAATTATGATTATTATGGATATTAATGATAGATATTTATTTTAGGTAAACAATAATTTTAAATGTTACAAAATCTAATTTATTACTAATTAATTAATGAAAAAAATAAAGTCAAAATTTAATACAATTAAGTTAAGGTGTTAAATTTGGAAAAAGAGATGGAAAAATAAAATTTTCTTGTATTATAGAAGTGACATGTGACATGAATTGTTTTGTTTTATTATAATATATAGATTAATCAACCCATGTATTACATGGGTTGATTTAGAAAATACATATTTTTTTATATTTAAATAATTTATTTTAAAATTTATATATAATTAAAATAAAAAAATTGAAAGCTAGTTAAATTAAAGATAAAAAAATACTTAGTTGTTTGATATTAATTAAAAAAATATTATTGTATTGTATTATTAAAAACAGATAATATGTGCAAAAAATGTTTCTTTTAATTTTTATTAACTTTAAATATGAAATATCAATGTAAGAAACAAAAAACTTCAATTATGTGAATGTGTATATATTTTGAAAATGATAAAATATAAAAATAGAATATATGAAAATCAACAATAAAAAATTATCATATTCACAATTGAAGTTTTATCAATTAAATTTTAAATCTTGTTAGCAAAATAATTAACAAAAAATTTTAACTTTATTTACTACACTTCTACATTTGAATTCATTTTTTTACATTTGAATTTAACTATGATCATTAAGGATAATAATGACACATATTTATTTTAGGTAATTATTAATTCATTAATGAATAAATTAAAATCAAAATTTAATGTAATTAAGGTAATGTAGTAAATTTGGACATGAATTAAAAAAATGGCATATGTATAATTATTGATTTTAGTTAAGGGTATAAGAGACATTTCATAAATAATTATGAGTTGTCATTAATCTGGACCATTGATTTCTTTCCATCCAATGGTCCAGAATCTCCAAGTGGTTTTCTTATTATATATAGTATAGATGATCATAGTTAAATTCAAATGTAACAATTTTGGATTTAAATGTAGAAGTGTAGTAATAAAGTAAAACGTTGTGTTAATTATTTTGTTAACAAAATTTAAAATTTAACTTAAAAAATAAAAGTTAAAATTTACATGAAGCTTCAATTGTGAATATGATAAATTTTTATTATTGATTTTCAGAGATTCCATTTTTAAAATTTATCATTTTCAAAATATATATATATAATTCACGTAATGACAGCTTTTTGATTCTTAAATTGATATTTCATATTTGATGTTAATAAAAATTAAAAGAAACATTATTTAGCCAACACACATTATATGTTTTTAATGATATAATATAACAAAGTTTTTTATGTAATATCAAGCAACTAAATATTTTTTATCTATAATTTAACTAGCTTTCAATTATTTTATTTTAATTATACTACATAAATTTTATAATAATTTATTAAAATATAAAAAATTTATGTATTTTCTAAATCAACCCATGTAATACATGGGTCTCAAACCTATATTATAATAAAGCAAAACAAGTAATGTCATATGTCATTTCCACAATGCAAGAAAATTTTATTTTCTCACATCTTTTTCTAAATTTAACATATTAACTTAATTACATTAAATTTTGATTTTATTTTTTTCGTTAATTAATTAGTAATAAATTAAATTTTGTAACATATTAAATTAATGTTTACCTAAAATAAATATCTATCATTATTATCCATAATAATCATGATTATATGCAAATGCAGAAATTTAATTGAGTTGTGAAATTATTATTATTATATATAATAATTGAAAACATGAAATGTCACGTGTCACCTCTACGTTTCACCAAAAAACATAATTACAATTTACTATTATAAAAAAATAAAAGATAAATATAATTTATTATTTTTAAAAAAGATAAATATATTCTATTTTTTAATCTATTAAGAATAAAAGATAAACACAATTATTTTTTTATGTTTTTATTTTTACTTATATATATTTAATATAAATAAATTTAATTAAAAATATCCACGTAATACGTGGGTCATAAACTAGTACTATATAAAATAAGAACACCACTTGGAGTTTATGGACCATTGGATGAAAAGAAATCAATGATCCAGATTAATGACAACTCATATTTATTTATGTCTCTTATACCCTTAATTAAAATCAATAATTATACCTATGTCATTTTATCTTTTTTTCCCTAATTAAAACAATAATTAAAAATATATAAATAATTTTTTATCTTTCTTTCCTAATTTATTTCCTTACATTAATCACTTTAATTTATTATATTAAAAGCAATTAACCAATAGGTTGCTAATAACCAATATATATATATATATATATATATATATATATATATATATATATATATATATATATATATATATATATATATATATATACATATATATATAATCTTTAAAATTCGAAACATGGATATAATAATTGTGATAATTTTGTATAATTTATATCTTAAAACAAATATTTATTTATTAATATAACATAACTTTTTTAGTTAAATCATATTAAGTATAAAATGTTGACAAATTAGATACAATTATTCCTTCAGATATTTCATATGTTTTCTTTCATAAATATTCTACAAAAGTATTGATTTTAAAATTTAAACTAATTTATAGAATTTAAATCTATTTTTATTTTTAGAATTTTCTATTATTATTACTTATTAGTAGCAATTATAAGAAATTATCAATTCTTTTTATCAATTCTAAAAATATGAATGAAAATATGAATTGATATAAATAGTACAATTAATAACCTAGCTAATCTATATATCTATAATAGATACTAATAAAAGAGTAACTTTACTCTTTTATTTGAAGTCACGTGTCATCACTTTGAATCGATACGTGACATTTATAGGTTTTAAAAATAATAAAGAAATTTAATTGTATTCTATCCTAATTTAATATAATCTACTTTTAAATTCAAATCAAATCAAACAAAATCTAATACTCTATTAACTTATTAATTATAATATAATATAATAAAAGTTTAAAAAATATAAGCAAATAATTACTATTCATATATATTTATATATTTTTGTTTAAAAAATAATATTTATATCTTTACCTTTTAATTTTTTATTATATATATATATATATATATATATATATATATATATATATATATATATATATATATATATATATATATATATATATAGAGAGAGAGAGAGAGAGAGAGAGAGAGAGAGATAGGTTCAAAAAAGTACCTCTCGGAATCAAGTGCACCCGAAGGTACCAATCTTAAAAAACTTTTTTTTAATTTTTTTTCTCATAACCATGTTTAAATTAATGTTATACACATGATATATGAATTTCACATACATTCACACTTTATGTGTCCTTAAAAATTATGTGAATGCTCAATGCATATTTATGTGAATGGACATCGATGTGAATGGTCATTTCACACAATGTGAATGGTGTGAATGACCATTCACATAATCTTTTTTACCATTTACAAGATTTATGATGTTGCTCCTTTTGAAAAAAAGTCTTATAATGTTGGCTTATACATGTTTATTAAAAAAAATATATGTGAATGATCATTCACATTAGGGTACGCTGGGTACGCTGGAATCTCATAGGTACGCTGATGAACCTGATTCTATATATATATATATATATATATATATATATATATATATATATATATATATATATATATATATATATATATATATATATATATATATATATATATATATATATATTAAAAAACATCCACGTAATACGCGGGTAATAAACTAGTTAAAACTTAAAATACATAAAAACTAACACTAATCTAAAAATTAAATGTCTTATTCCGGTTATATATAGACCCACACATACAAACACATATACATGTTCAAAATATATATATGTTCAAAAAATGGTGAATCAACATGTAAGTAAATAAATCACAGAGTTTTTCACAATTATCAAGATCTACATACATACATACATACATACATACATACATACATACATATATATATATATATATATATATATATATATATATATATATATATATATATATATATATATATATATATATATATATATATATATATATATATATATATATATATATATATATATATAATATGGTCCGAGAGAGTACCACCTATTATGCAGCGCACTAGAATGTACCACATTTCAAAAAACTTTTTTTAAATTTTTTTTTCATAAACATGTTTTAATTAACATTATGAAGATCATATGTAAATTTCACATACATTCACATCTCCTAGCTCCTAAAAAATAATATGAACACACACTTATATAATTTTGAATATACGTGAACACACATTTATGTGATGCGTATTTTCATGCACTTAAAGTGTTCGGTTTTGCGTGAAATTCACATATGATCTGTGTGATGTTATTTAAAACATGTTCATGAAAAAAAAATTTAAAAAAATTACTTTTAAATGTAGTACCTTCTGGTGCGCTGCATAATGAGTGGTACTCACTTGAACCTAAATCTATCTTTCTTTCTCTCTCTCTCTCTCTCTCTCTCTATATATATATATATATATATAAATGAATGGGTTGTCACCTCCTGATTTTATTACTAATATTTGTGCAAAAAACCTTGAAGTTGGAAAATTTTTGAGATTAAAACCTCATTTTTTATTACATAAAAAATTCACAACCGGAAAACATTACAGAAATGAGATGTTAGCGGTTGAAAGTCACAGGCCACCATCGACAAATCACCAGTGACCATCGGAATTTCACCGAAAAAGTAATTAAATTCAAACAAAAAAACACATATTTGAACAAAGAAATCAACAAGAAATGTGAATTTTAATCATAAAACACAAACAATTGAGTTCGCTGGATAGAAGGTTTGTCGGATACAAAGGGTTGGTCAACAAATTGCAACCAGGTTCATCAGGTTGCAAATCATTTTTTTTAAATTTCATTTTTATAAATTTTAGTCGGTTAGAATTTTTTGAGTAATGAAAAATCGTTGGGAGTTTTAATCCCGAAAATATCCAACTTTAAGGTTTTTTTTGCAAAAATTTACCATGAAACTACCAACGTTAAAATACAAATTGTTATAACCATGGTTGTTAAGATCGCGAGTAAGATCGTAAAATCGGTCGATTCTACCAAGTGATTTCGAGCAGGATCGGTGTAGGATCGTTTTATAACAAGATCGGACATAGAATCGTGGGATCGTTCGCAGGATCGTAGGATCGGTCACCGATCCGATCCTACTTTTTACTCGGTCCGGACGCTTTTAACCGGATTCCCGTGGGATCGTTTACTGATTCGATCCAGCATATTACCTAGATTCAATCATTTTATCCATTAGGATAGTGAATCAAATTATATGATGTATGATTAGTAGACTTTTTCTGAATGACCATAAACATTTTAAACATGAATGTACGTTGTTTCTATATTTATTGTATATATATTTTTGAAGTGTTATATAATTAATTTATAATATAAAATCACAAATTATAGTTTCTAGTAAAAAAATTTTTAAAGTGGTGATTTTGTGGTAGGATCTTACAATCCCGATCCAATCCTACGATCCCAATCTTGTAAAGACAAAAACGATCCTAGGTAAGATTTCAATCTTGACAAACTTGATTATACCTTTGAGATTTTGACACTTAAAAGTACAATATATATTTTTTCAACTTATAAATGATATTATCTTCTTCTTTTTTTTTTTTTAACAAAACTAAATACCTTTACCCCATAAATGACAAAATGTTTAATTTAAGTTGTGGTTTGAATTCTTTAAGTAAATATAACAACCTTTAATTTTTATTCTTTTAACGTTTACTACGCAGTTAATAAAGTTAGTATAAAAAAGTTAGTGTGGTGGAATAAAATGGAATACAATCACATGAGTTATATAAGTTTTTCAGTTATGTGACAAGAAATTGATTTCTTAATAAGAGGTAGTAAAATATTGAGTTTTTAATATAATTTTTATATTTTTCTTTCCTTACCAACGTGAAAAAAAATCAAAAAAAAAATCAAAAAAAGTGAAGGGAGGATTGCTGAAATAGCAAGCAACATTTCTTTTTTATTATTATTATTATTATTATTATTATTATAACAATCTCATAATTTTTTCCCAAATAATGAAACCAACTTTTGGTTTATATCTGATTATAGCATTTAACTAGTAAACAAAAAGTAGGTTGTTATTTCAAACAATATACTAAATGGTAAAAACTAAAATACATTGCCACAATAAAAAAATTAAAAAGTAGGTTGTTATTTTAATAAAAATAACTAGTTGTTAGCCCACATATTACGTGGATGTTTAATTTATAAATTAATTGTTTGCTAAAAATCTATACAAATGTAAATTACATACTAAAATGTTTATTTTTCTTCCAAAAAAATTACAAAAACACTATTATTTTCGTTGTGAACATAATTGAATTTTTTTTATCGTAGTATGAAGAGTATTAATACGTGTTATCGTTATAAAACTCTTTATTTTTTGATTTATTTATATTTAACTACTAAAAATTCAAAAAAATAAAGTTTTACATAAAACACAATTTAAATAGTTTTATTAAAAGAATTTATAGAACATTTCATTAGCAATACTACATTATTTAACTTTTAAATGTACGAATAATGTCTAGTTAGCTTAAAATCATTTAAAAATTATTTTTTATTTATAGGAGTTAAATTAGGTAACACTTGATTGTAGTTTTACTTTAATTTTTAAATATAAATTACATAATTAACTAAGGGGGATTATATATGGAAAATTGAGCGGGAAAATGAAATTTTGATTAGATGAGAATGCGACACGTGTCGCTAGACGTTTTCTTTTATTAATAGATATAGAATATAGATAGAACTCATTTCAATGAAGTTCTTTTAAAGATATTATAATTGAACATATTTTTAGAAATATATTGTGTTCAACGAAAATCTACCATTAAAATAGGGGAATTATACGTTACTATCTCATTTATCCATGAATTTATGATATGAAATTAGTTTATTTTAACTAGATATGTATTTAATCACATATATAATTAGTTTTGACAAGTTTTTATGATATGAAATTAGTTTATTTTAACTAGATATATATTTAATCACATACATAATTAGTTTTGACAAGTTTTGTTAAGGCCTAAGGGTTTGGGTAGAGATGTAAAATTTAAGCTTGGCTTGATTTTATTATGCCTCTAAAGTCACCACAAAGTGGTCTAAAAAGAATTACAATATGTTTACATAAGTTGCCTTGAAGCGGTATTTGATTTGGCAATTTTGGGAGAAAACCCCCATGCGTAGAAGGACGCTTGACTTGAACGCAACACGTCGTGTTTATTCATACGTATCGTATTTAAGCAGAGTCTCTAATATTTCATGAGGTTTGTTGAATGACAGAGTATTTGGAATGATTCTGATATCTTGATGAGTGCGGCACATTCCCTTCAAATGTGTCACATTCATACGGGATCGTGGATGCTTCATCACATTAGATAAAGTATCGGGTGACCCTAAGTTAGGATGAACTTGTCATGTTCTCCTAAAATGTGTTGTGTTTCCTTCAGGCAGATTATTTCCACTATTTTGTTTTCTTAGCAATGACTTGTACACTTATATGAAGCATTATACCTTTGTAAAACACGTTAAAAGAGAAGTATTTAAGCTCGTTTAAAAGCCTAAACCGCCAAGTCAAAGAGTTGGAAATATGTGTTCGATTTGGACAGTATAAAACCTTTAAAATTCAAAGCAAGATTTTAAAGAAGTTAAACACGATTAAGCACAGTTAAGCACGTTTGGGCACGATACAAGCCTTGTTGAGTTGGTTTAAACATACCAAAGCCTTTCAAGCATTTTAAAAGCCATTTAAGGCAAGCAAAGCAGTATCAAAGTGATACAACATAAGTTGGCACTATTAAGCACCATTTGAGCATTTTCAACATATTACGACATTGTTAGCTGTAGATTGTCATGTGTACATGAATTTTGTGAAATTCGACACATTTTTGGTTATCCATTATTGCCCTTTATATAACTTATATAAACAATGTGGCATGTGTTGTCCTGTTTGGCATTGCAGCATGAGCAATTCTTTTACACTAACATAAATTGAGACTTGCTGTGTTATCTTTCATTGTTTAGCAATTCTACATGAGATTCTTTATGAGCATCAATACTTAATCATTTCATATGAGCTATTTAAAACAATTGTGATGCTAACCACTAAACTAGAGCATAATGCTAGCTATGTTGTGGCTAATCCGTACAATATAACATTCAGATGTAGTTTAGCATTTCACTATATGTTATATGCCAACTGTTGATGACACTCTACCTTCAAGAAAAAAAAATAATAAAGACGATAAAATGATATTCTTTACGTAATTGATTCATTCTATTAGCATCGAGCAAACAAATAAATTTTTTTTTTTTAAATCCCACCTTAAAAATGCATTTCATTATGTTTCTCATTATTGCGTTCCAAACATTAACTATATATAATTTAGAGAAATTCATATTACAAATCATCTTGTTTTTATTTAAAATTATAAGATTTAGAAAATCAATTGAATTCCCAAAATATATCATTAAAAACAAATTATATGTATCTATTAATTTCATAACCAATTGTTTAATATGTGGTATATATAGAGTTATATATAATTTGTAAAGTGCATAAAGACTATATATATATGTTAAGTCACAAAATTATTATAATAATCCTTTTAGGATTCTTGATGGTTAAGTAAGTAACCTTTTACATAAAGACTATAATGACCTTATGGTTAAGTTTGGGGTTTATTTGCCCAAACTACGTACGTTTGCTTTGGACCATGTAATCAACTTCTAAGGGTCACTCGTGGCCGTCCATGCTTATTTTAAATTCTACTAGTTTATTACATGAGTTAATTAATTTTAAAATAAATATTTATAAATATGTATAATATAAAGAATAAAAAAGTTTGCTTACTTTTAGTTAATTAATTATTAAATTAATCATATTAGATTTGATTTTCTTTAAAATTTAGTAAATGACGTGGCAGAGGGAGAGAACGACATGTGTCAAATAAAAAAAACATGACACGTGGCATGTTAGTTACTCATTTAATAGTATTGAGAGATTATCTTTTTAGCAATACAAAGTTAAACAAAAATTAAGGATTTAAATTTTGTGAATTTTCTTTTCGTTAAAAAGAAAGTTGACCAAATTAACCTTGAGAAATAGAATATATAAAATAGATTCAATTAATTAATTAAGTTTTGGATCGATAAATGTTTAATTAGCGTTATGGAGAGAAGCAACACTTGTAGAAAATGGCTATACACGTGCAAAGCATATGGATTAATATTCCAGCAAACACTAGATACTGGACCACTGCACCCACATATTTCATTTTTCTTAATTAACTCTTTTTCTTTTTATAAAATAGTATTTTTAAGAAGCAAATTTATTATTAGGTAGTAAACTAGTAACGGATGGAATTGAGGAACACATAACTTAATATATATCAAGTACAATGCTATATGAATTTTTTTTTTTTTTTTTAATAATTTTCAACACGTACACATTTTACGTATATTTTCTCTTTGAGGTTAACAGTTGTAAAAGTTTTTGCAAAAATAAAACATATTTTTTTAAAAGAAAACAATGATAGTAAAGTGGAATTTGATTGATTGAATGTGTGCATGCCAGCAACGTGCGTCACATGATTCTACGACGCTCTGTTTTATAACACTTTACCTATATTTATAAGTTTTAAGGGCATTTGACAGAAACATTGTTCATACATGATTTCAGTAGTTCTCGAGTTCATCGATGTACCATGTTTTATAAATGGCACCAGGCCGCGGCGGACTCACTCGTTGTGGTTGCATTGGGGGTCGAACGACCCTGATGAAAATCTTTGTACGTATTTTTTATATATATGAAACTCATCTTTGACTGCAGTACTGGAAAACCATATTAAATGTACATTTTCATTACGGTAAAATGTTAAATTTAATGCACAACTACAATATACATATGTTCAAATGTGTATTATTATTGACTAGTTCACATCATTTACATGTTCATTAGGATAAAATGTTCCATTTCATGCAAAATAACAATGTGCACATGTTCAAATGTGCAATATGCATGAACATGTGTATATTACGTATCTTTGCATGAAATTAAACATTTTTTCTTAATGAACATGTAAATGATATGAATTAGTTAATCAAAAATGCAATTTTGAACATATGTATATTATAATTTTACATGAAATTTAACGTTTTATCATAATGAACGTGTACATTTGATATGGTTTTCCAGTACTCCAGTCTAATATAGTTTTCCATGGATCTCGACCCATATATATGAAAAGTTTTGCGACCCGAATGCTTTTTAAAGTTTGACCTCCAAACCTCCCTATGAAAATGATATTGTTTAAGTTTAACACTACGTTACATTAAGATATGTTAAGACAATCTTCGTTTGATTTGTAAGGAATATTGACATTGTAGCTTTAAATTATTTGTTTTATTATTTAATCAATATGAAAACTCGTACTCTCATAACATTGTTAAATTTGGACCCCTATGCAAATAGATCATGAGCGGTTTCAATTTCTATAATAGAGGGATAGAGCGAGGAAGAATTTGTGTGATTTGAAGAAGGATTGGCCAGGCTGACATTATTCGCGGCCGAGTATGTTAAAACCTAACCAACATATATGTGATACTAATTTATTAACCCGTGTATTCCATGAGAATTTTAATAGTTATCTTTTTTTTAAAACTATATAAACTTAAAATTAAAAAAAACTAATATGTTCATTAATAACTTTTTAAATTTATTATATTATTAAAATATATCTTTTAAATGTTGTTTGTTGAGATTTTAATGGATGCAGATATAGATTAATTAATAGTAAAAATAGTAATATACACTTGGCAAATCCTCGTTAAGCCAATTGACATTCTATTCAAATGACACGTGGCATTTCGTTACTTCTTTAATAGAATAGATAGATTTGTGCGTAGCCAACTTCCACGTGATATATACAAATATTTATTTAATGAGATGCATATTGATATTTCTTATTCATTTCATTTTTGTTTCAACGAAATTTTTATATATATTAGCCTATTAGCTAGGTGGATGTTTTAATTAGTTTCGGTAGCTTTTTTTCAAACCAATATTCATTATGTTTCAAGTGCTAATTGTTCTCGTTTGGCATACGAAATGAAAATTGTAACAATTAGAATTTAATCTATGGTTATTAGTTAATTGGTTGAGATGTGGAATAATATAAAAAACTAGCTGATGGGATGTTCGGTTTGCATATTTTTTTTCTTATTTAATTTTGCTAAATGATTCGTATTATGCAGCATTTCATTATTATGATTTTGTTAAAAAAATTATTATAATTCAAGGCTAATTTGAAGAAAACTAGATAAGCGAGATTCAATAATTTAAATGTGAAGGTCAGAGTTTTTGAAAAACAAACAAGGTAAATTTATGAAATTGTGAGATATTAAATTCTGATTAAAATCCACGACCCAAACAGAAGACTTTAAATGCAAATATCAGGAAATACATAAATCAAACGTCCCCTAACGGTATCGGTTGTATAATATATTAGGAATCTAAATTTACAAATAGTTAGTAATGATATATTCTGATGCTATTTAAAAATTCCTTCGACTTTAGATTTTTAATGAAATTTACACGCATTTTAATTTATGTTTCCTTGTAATCCTAATTTCAAAACACACTATAAGTAAATTCCAAATGATACAAAATACATTCTGGGCCAAATACCGCCTTAGTGTCCCATATTTTCAATGACGGGTACGTTATATATTGTAAATCCCACCCCCATGAGCCTGGCTAACTACTACTTGATGTGATTTTGTAGTCCATTGCATTGGTTATCCTTCAATTTATTGGTAGTCTTTGTTGTTATCTTAAGCACAGAGTTATGAATTTACTTATTTATTTATTTACATATTTTGATTATTGTAATTGATGTTATTCTTTTACCACCATTTATTTCTTAGAGGATGAGTTGCTTTTTTTTCATTTCCTCGAGGAATGGAATGAAGAATTACTGATATAATCTTTTAATTTTCTTAAAATAATTTCATATGGCTTAAAATGTTTTTTACTAATGAATATCCATATATTATTTTTTTCTAATATCTCTATGTAATATATACTTTTCTGTTATAATTTTATATGTGTGATATGTTTTTTTGCAAATTCTACATTATATTTTTTTAAATATCTCATATCTAATAATTGTAACGAGTTAACGACTTTCTTAATGCTAATATTTAAAATTATATTAGTTTATACTTTTTAAAAATAGTTATTAATGCAATGTAAACCAGTTATTACCTTCATAATTTTTGTGGGTAAGTTTCATATTAGGTTCGAGCGTAATTTCAATATTTTTTGTAATCGCATTGATTTAATTTTTTTGTGATAATCCATTAGTTGACTTATTATGTAATATATTTTATTTCAATTAGAATATATGTTTTCCATTAGATAATGTTAAAATTTAAAAACTTTTCAAAAATTTCATTATATGGGAATATGTCATTATACATTAATTTCATTAAGTTGCATCATTCATATCCATTACCTTGTCTATTCAATTCTTTGTTATTTCATAATTTCCAACCAAACATAGCTTTACAACTTGGTAAATATAAGAAAAAATTTTAAAATTTTGTTTTAAAGGTGTGTTTGTTTAATGGTTTTTTAAGGTATGAAATTGGTTTGAGTTTCATAAAAGTTGTTTGTTTGATAAACGTTTGACAAAACTCAAACTTATCAACACTCATGAGTTTTCTACTTCTTTTGTCATTTTTTCAAACTAATATCCATACTCATATTTATTTCTAAACTCATTAAAAAATCAAGCGGTCTTAAGAGATTAGTAAAAAAATTAGGGTTTAATATGAAAAAACCAACATGTTTTTCACGTTTTTGCGGTTTAGTCCCTCCGTGTTATTTTTTTACCAATAAAATTCTTAAGTAATATATTTGTTTGATTTCAGAATTTTTCTTTATTTTTTCAAAAAAGTCTTCAAGTTTGTAGACTTTTCGAAGAAAAATAATGAAAATATGTTGATTTTTGTGAAAAAAAAGTCAAGGTTGATTATAAAAAACAAAACTTTTCCCAAAACCGGATTAAAAACAATAACTTGAGGAATTTCTTAGGAAAAAATAACACGGGAGCCTAAATCGCAAAAATATGAAATATTTTGGTTTTTTTTTATTAAAACCAAAAAGTTAACATCAAAATATGGATTTGAAAAACCTATACTTCTTTATATATAAACTTTATTTAAGAGGGTGTTTGGATTTGTTTTTAAAAAATTGCTGTAGCGTTTTGGAAATTAATAATCAGATGATAGCTGTAACAAAAAGTGCTGTCGGAAATGTAGTGTTTGGTTTAGCTTCTGACAGCCTTCTGCTATATGACATCATAATTATCAAATAATAAGTTTTTAAAGTGTTTGGATTTATGTTTTAACTTGTAGAATGACCAAATAATCGCTTATTAAGCAAATAAGCTACATTTTCTTAACTTATGAAAAAGTGTGGTAGGATGAACTTTAAACGCAAATAATCGTTTATTAATGTATGCAATCCAAACATTTTAAACCAATTATTTACGTTATTATAACGTAATAAGCTAATAATCTTATTAATAACGCAAAATCAAACACCCTCTAAATCAATATATATACAATATCCGTTCAGCTTCATGCCAATTTTGCAAATAAAAAAATGAATTTTAAATGTGTGACTTTGTTTATGAGTAGCAAAAAAAAAAAAAAAGGGTAGTAGCTGTAGGGGTGTGAACATCGATGATGGTGTGACATTGGGGAGTTAAATGTCTAAAAGGTTTTTAGCTGACTCCAAGGGTCAAATCTCCTTGGATTCCTCAACTGTATTTACTTTCTTGACTTCTTCCACTCTCAACAATTCAACTTAACCAACCATTTTATGTGCTTTTTTAATCCTTTTTATATCGTTTATATTAAAAATAGTCAAAAAAAACAAATCCTTTTATTACCAAAAACCCAACATTTTTGTTACCACATTTACGTGACGACTAATATTTACTTACTTGTACTTTTTATTATTATTTTAATGTATTTCGTGACAAATGTGAATTATAACGTAAAGTAACCTAACTTTACATTACAAAAAGTAATCATTGCATATATCTTTAGAAAGAGCACAATGAGATTCGGTAATGTAAAGTAAGATTAATTTACATGATAGTTCATCTTTTGTACGAAATGAATAAAAAAATAATTAAAGTACAAGTAACGTAAATATTGGTCGTCACGCGAATGTTTTAACAAAAACGTTGGTATTTTGGTAATGTGACTTTTTGTAAAACCTGAGAAAGGGGTTACTTTTTTGGCTACTTTTGTAATTATCCATACATTAAATCTATATGTCTAATCTAGGGATGTAAACGGTTTTGGAACCAGATCGAACCGATTTGAAATCGATTAAACCGAAACCGAATATTGAATATTGCAAGAACTGATAACTGAATTAATAATTGTAATGCGGTTACGTTACGTTTCGGTTATGGTACAGGTATTTTAGGTACGAAACCGATTAGAATCGAAAATTGCAAATATATATATATATATATATATATATATATATATATATATATATATATATATATATATATATATATATATATATATATATAGAGAGAGAGAGAGAGAGAGGTTCAATGGAAAACCACCATGCACGTGAAAACCTATGAAAACCACACTGCACCACCACAAATGCATCAAATTCCCCGCGCGATGCATCAAAATTCCGCGCGATGCATCAAAATTTCTACGTGATGCATCAAAATCCCGCGTGATGCATCACCTTATTTACGATCATGCCACCGCGTTTTTCATGAAATGCACCAAATCGGACGGTTTGTGTAGGTTTTCATGGTTTTCACGTGCATAGTGGTTTTCCATTGAACCCATCCATATATATATATATATATATATATATATATATATATATATATATATATATGGGTGGGTTCAATGGAGAACATTTATACATCGAAGAACCTTGGAGAAGCACAATGCATCACTAAAAAATCATAATGCATCACGTAGAAATCGATGCATCACGCAGGAAATTTGATGCATCACGTGGAAATAATGATGCATCACGGGTGAGTTGTGATGCATTTGTGGTGGTGCATGAAGGTTCTTCAAGATTCTTCGATGCATGGAGGTTCTCCATTGAACCCACCTCTATATATATATATATAGGGGTGAGTTCAATGGAGAACCTCCATGCATCGAAGAACCTTGAAGAATCTCCATGCACCACCACAAATGCATCACAATTCCCCCGTAATGCATCATTATTTCCACGTGATGCATCAAATTCCCGCGTGATGCATCGATTTCTACATTATTTCCACGTGATGCATCAAATTCCCGTGTGATGCATCGATTTCTACATTATTTCCATGTGATGCATCAAATTCCCGCGTGATGCATCAATTTCTATGTGATGCATTTTAGTTTTTCTAGTGATGCATTGTGGTTCTCCAAGGTTCTTCGATGCATAAGGTTCTCCATTGAACCCACCCCTATATATATATACTTCTATCTATTTTAACAATATTTAAACAAAAAAACATGAAAATGGAATAAGAGAAGTGTCAATAATGATGTTTCATATAAGTTATGTAGTTTCATCATCCCAAAATACAGTTCCAACAAATGATATTCTCGGTTTTTACATTGTGGGCTTGTAAATCATTTTCTTGATTTGCATGTTATGGTTTTTCGAATTATCAGTTCTATGTCTGATAAAACCGATACCTGTAGAATGGTAACCGAATAACCGAAAATTGAAGATCATAACAACCAATCATTTCGGTTTCGCTACGATTCCAATTTCGGTTCGTTTTTTGTTAATTCCATACATCTCTAGTATAATCTATAATCTATAATTAGTATTAAAAGAATAATGAATTTGTAGTTTGTCATTTTCTCATAATGTTAAGTAACATCTTGTATCATTAACATGTGTTAATTACTTAAATAGTATCTCTAGATTTATTTTAAATTTTAAATCAATTCCTTTCAAAGACAGAACTTTAAAAGTTTGAATATCATTAGTACTATAAAAGTTTGAATATATCTAAGTATAATTTTAAGTTTATATACATTCAGGAAGAAGATAGTTAATATAAGTATCGGTGTAATAAACAACTTAATAAACCAGTAATAAATAAACTACATAATTATTTTCATTTTAATATATTAGACACGTAACCAATAAATAATAAATAAATAAAATCCCACCAAACCGTTATACAAACCCAAAATACAAAATTAATTAATGTTTTGAAAAAAAATTTATTTATTTTTTAAAACTAAATGCGATATCCCATTTATTCTTCTATAAATCCAAGTCCAACAAAAATAAATTCCAACCAATGACACCTTCAATCAAATTGGTGATGAGTTTTTGAACGTGGCTATAATTTATTACATCAAAAAATCACTTTATAAGAAGATTAAGAATGAAGTTGTAATTGATCAATTCTAAAAGATTAAATCACAAGAAGTAAGTATATGAGATAATCGTTAACTTATTTAAATCACAAAATTGTTTTTACCACTTCACAGTCGACATTGAGTTCTTAGGGTGTTGGGGGGAGTGGTCATTCCTCTATTCTGCCGGGGTTTGAAATTGGAATGTAGAGCGGGATGGATGGTATTCCAGCGGCCCCTCTTGAAATTGTTCATTAAGAGAGACATGCCCCTTTCTAAATACTCACAAGGCTATATATATATATATATATATTCCATGGGATTGGTAATTTGGTATGGGGTGCAAAATTGGGCATGGAACATGATGGATGTTTTGTTCTAGTTGAAATGTTGTTACCTTTCTTGTCTTAGAATTTGGTTGGATCTTTAGTCAATAGTCAATACCCAATGTATATTTAATTAATATATTTAATTAGGGATGATGAGATTGAAGAAATTGATAGGATGTTTAGTCGATTGACTTTGTAAATATTTTATACATGTTTGTTTACTTATTATCCGTAGTCTAGTCTAGTCTAGTCGTATGTTTGTATATATTGTACATATTATATGGTAAAAGAATTTTAAATAAATAAAGATACAAATATATATAAAATTAAAAGGGGAAATAATAAGTTGAAGGAAGGAAGGAATGCAGAAATCGAGAGAGCACGCACGAGGACGAGGACGAGGCAGTGTCAGATAGAGAGAGAGAGAGAGAGAGAGGGATAGCATTGAAGGTATTTGACTCCATTCTTGTCCATTTCTATTCTATCTCTGAATGGGTCAGTCAGTATTCCTCCTTTTCGCCTTTCCCATTCAAACTTCCATAAAGTCCTTTTAACACTTTCCCCTTCCCCACTCCCCCAATTTTATTATTATTATTAACCTCCTTTCTTATTTACTTTTTTTTTTTTTTTTCTATATTTTCATCGTTTTACTCATGCTATCACTTCAGAGAGTTTTTAAAGCTTTTGTTTATAAAAAACTTTACTAAAAACTAAAAGTCTCGTTTGGAAGGAAAACATAGAGTTTTCATTTTCTAAAATAAAGTTTTTTATAAAAAGCTAGTAGAAGTAGTATATAATTACTTTTTTACCCTCCTACTAATCATAAACTACCACACTTAATTAATTTTAATGTCCTTTTACGTAATTTAATACTAAAAACTACAGCTACAGCTAATTTTACCAAACACATTTATAAAACTAAAAGCTTCAGTTCTTTTAAAAAGTTTCAGCTCTCAAAAGCTTCAGCTACTAAAAGCTCTACCTATTTTAAAAACGCATAGCTACAGCTAGTTTTGCCAAACATACCCTTAGTTATTTCATGTTACCGTCTATGATTTAAACGAGACTTAAACCTATAATATTTTAATTGAGACAATATCTTGATAACGCTAGGTTAAAAATCATTTGATTTGACAGTGTTACATGTTAATCGATTATTTTGTGTTCTTCCATTATAATTCTTCAATTAAAATTAATTCTCTCTTTTATTTAATTTTAGAGGTTTCTTGAGATTTAAATGCAAATCATATTGATTATATATTCATGTTTGTTTTTTCTCTAAATAATCCTTACCATTCAAAAGTATAACATATGAATATTAATCATCCAATGATACGTGTATCCCCATTTTTATTTTCCTCACAAAACACACATGTCCCAGTTGAATATAATATATAGTTATATACTATTAGGTGGTGTTTGGTTCTAATGATAAAATTCGAATAATATGAAATTCAAGTTTAATTTGTTTATAACTTTTGTTTTTAGAAATTTAACTATCTTTCCAACTTAAACATGAACTAGATTCTAATACATACATGTATTAGATTCCAACATACATTTTTAGCAAATACTAAAAACTATATTGTACCATCACTATCAAACACACTAATAACTAAAATTAAATTTTAATTCTTTCGAATTTCATTTCGTGAACAAAACGTCACCTTATGGTTGCTTGGTGGGTTTTGTGAAAATGGCGGAATAATGTTTTGTTTGCATCTCAGGAGGACGAAAGGAAAATCTTGGAGGAGAATCCTTTTCCGTGGATTCAAATAATGTCTAGAATGTGGTTTGAAAATAGGATTCATCCAGTTAAGATCAGTTGGCCATCTGGGCTTGTAACCCTTTCTTAAGTATTTCTCTGTAATTTTGCTTATGCTGTTCTTGGCTCCCTCTTGGAGCCTGTTCTAATTATTAAAAATAATTTTGCCTTTAAAAAAGTTTAAATCCTTAAAAATTATATTTTTATATATAATATGAAGCATTTTTTAATTTTAAATTCTTAATGGCGAAATTTTAGTATGAGGAAAACTAATAAAGTTTTAAGGAAAAATTTCATATATATCATTTTAAATTTATAACTATCGTAGATCTTTTAAAACGTACATGATTTACTTACATTGTACGTTATGTATTTTTTTTAAATTGTATAATTATATAAATGAAATTTAAGAGGTGTATAAATAACACTCTACTAAATTTAAAGGTTTGAGACTAAGCAAATAAAAAAATAAACTTAGGTGGCGTTTGGATCGAAGGAATTTAAATGATAGGATTGAAAAATGACAGGATTCTAATATGATAGGATTTGAAAATGTTATAATCTGAAATCTATTATGTGTTAGTTTGCAGGATTTGAAATTCCATCATTTATAAAATCCTGTTTGGTTTGTAAATTTTTCATAGGATTTGTAATGTATATTTTGATAAATTATGTCATTTGGTCTGGATTGTGAAAAGCACATGTTGAGGGATAAAAAAAAATTCAGAGGGGGAAGAGGGATCAGCAAAAGATGGGTAGAATGGTTTAGGAAATGCTAAGTAAAAAAACAATCCTTTTTTTTTTCTTACCAAACATGAGGTGGATGAGATTTTCTAATCCAAATCTCAAATGAAGGCCTAAAATCCTTCAAATCAAACACCCCCTTAGTGGAATAAAGTGTAAACCACAATTTCAATCAAGATCAGTTGGCCTAAAATCCTTCAAATCAAACACCCCCTTATGTATTTTTTCCTTTGATTCATGCTTTATATAATTTCAATAATCTTTTTAGTAGTATATTATTGTTATTTTATTTTTTTGTTTCTATGATTATTTTTTGAATTTATACTAATTTTTTTAAAAAAACAATTATTAACTACTTCGTGTAATACACGAGTAATAAACTAGTATATTATTATATTATAAGAGATTGGATATCACTGCATTTCTCACATGTCATTATCAACAATTAGGGGTTGATATTCTGTAACTCGTTTAAAGTAAGTTGCTTCATGAATTTTAAAAAAGTTGATTGTTATTTATTGAATTAATCATTTTATACGACTGCAGATTAAACAATTGATATATTTATATGAACACGATAACACGATCAAAAGTTGAAAGAAAAAACAATAAGAAAATAGAAAATTTACCTAATTATATATACTTGATAGAAGAAACAATCGAACTTATAAGAGAAAGTCGACTTTATATTTTTTTAAATATATACTTTTTTTTATCAAATTTGTATTTTTAACAGTTGTTTTGTTTTAATTCAAATTGATTGGTCGAATGACACGTATAAAATATATAATGTATTTTACAATTTGCTAATTGGAATGAAAAATAGCGACTTATTTTATTAAATTCATAATTATTAAAACGTATTTTAAATTTTAGCAACTATACAATCTACTTTCTAGTTTTTTATACTTAAAACAACCTACTTTAAAATTTACCAATTAGAACAATCTATTATTTTTTTCATGGTTATATATAACAACTAACCGGTTGCTTACATAACATGTCAAGTTCCGAATGATATGTAATATAATTCGGAGTACTCATTCACATCATAAAATTAGTCTGATTACAACTCTAAGACGTGTTTGACAACGAACTTTTAAGAGATGCAACCTTTGATTTTTAAAAGTTCAAGGTCGAAAGTTTCGTCTAGTTGATAGAAACTTGAGTTTTTGATTTGGAAATAAAATCTTCCAAGAGTTCTTTCACCAGAAGCTACTTGAAGCAGTTTTCAAAGGTAACTTGAGATTTTAGTCGAAAAAAATTATTTTTTACCCTCTTAATTATAAACCACAACTTTTAATTAATATTATTCTCGTTTTATATCATTTAATCCTAGAAGTTACAATTAATTTTACTAAGCACGTTTATAATAGCTAAAAGTTACAGCCTCCAAAAATTCCAGTTTGAATCTACAACTAGTCGTGTGAAATATACCCCTATTATTCCTATAGGTGAGAATGGTTAATCAATCATTAACTTTATAAAGTGGATAATTCTGTCAAATTATATGAATTCAAAATTTACATATTACATAAATTACAGACTAGTATGTTATAATCGTTAAAAAGTATAAAGCGGATTAATATAATTTATAAATTTTGAAGTAAATTGCTTATAGTTGTGAAAACCTAGAAAATAAATTGTTATAAATAATAAATATGATTAAAATTTTAAAAGCAATAAAAAAGAAGAATATAGTAAACTTACCTAATTATGTACTTGATAACATATTAGCTTGTTATTTATTTACTCCCTACAGTATAAAATGACACACGCTTTTTTCCAAGGTGTGGTTAGGCCACAGGGAGTGGCAACGGCAATGCTTGGCATTGCCTCGATACCATGAGCAAACACCGCGTCATGGAAGTGGCAACGACATCAAAACTTCGGCATCGCCATTCAAATGTCGAGCCATGCCATTCAATTTTAATTATATATATATATATATATATATATATATATATATATATATATATATATATAGATTGAGGTTCAGTTGGGAACTTTTATGCATCGGAGCACCTCGAGGCACTTTTGTGCATCGGATAATCCACCAAGGGTGCACAAAGGACATTTAGGGAAAAAACTAAAGACATGATAATTAATTTATTTCTAAAAATCATCAAATGATAATTAGGAGTTACACTCTGAATTAAAATATCATATTAACTACATTCCTCATTTTCCTCCTCATTTCTCTCTCTCTCTCTCTATCTCTCTAATCGTGTTCTTCATGATTTTCTTAGTGATGATGATTTGAAGACGAAGAATAACGATGAACAACGATGATGATGAACATGAACAAGAGAGGTAACTGATGATAATTATGAAGAACATGATGCATAGATGGATGGTGAATGATGAATAATGATGATGCATAGAAGGATGATGCACAATGACAATGCATAGATGGATGATGAACGATGAACAATGAAAAATGATGATGCATAAATGGACGATGAACAATGACGATGCATAGATGAATGATGAACAAGATGCATGGCTCAATGAAGAATATGGACGACAAACACGATGCATAAAAAATGATGAACAAGTTGAACACGATGCATAAATGATTTTTTGTATTTTTTTTTGTTAAATGCGTCTTTTTTTTAACATGATGCATAGATAAACAAGATTAACGATGAAATGCATCCATATCCATCATCTTTTTTTTGAATTTGGGTAATTTTTGTTAAATTTGGAAATGTATCAATTGAATTTATTTGACATTTATTATTTGATTATTTGTTGAAATATTAGATTTAATGAGGTATGCACATTCCCCAAAATGACCTTCATTGTTTGTTCCTATAATGCACAAGTTGCATAAAATTGTGCAACTATTTACCATTTTGCCATTAATCTAATCTATACAATTTTTTGATCTAATGGTTGATATGGGTTCTTTTGTACCTCGATGCATAAAAGTTCTCAATTGAACCTCCCTCTATATATATATATATATATATATATATATATATATATATATATATATATATATATATATATATATATATATATATATATATATATATATATGTGTGTGTGTGTGTGTGTGTGTGTGTGTGTGTGTGTGTGTATGTATGTATATAGAGGTTATTTAAAAGTTCTTCGATGCATATAGGTTCTCCATTGGGCCCACCCTTAGATATATATATATATATATATATATATATATATATATAGAGTAAATTACACAAATGGTCCCTGTGGTTTGGTGCTTTTTGCTCTTTTCGTCCCTCAAACTTTTTTTTTGCACAAATGGTCCCAAAATCACAAATCTTTAACACTTTTGGTCCCTTTCATTAACCTCCCTCCATATCTCCGTTTGAGAGTAAGGGTAATTCTGTCATTTCAGGTTAACTTATACAATCTTTTTCTAGCTTCTAGTTTTTCTGCTAAAGAAAACAAAACCCTAACAAGAAGCCGCTAGAACTCACAGATGCCATGGAAGCATGTGATAAGAACTTCATCATCTACGTATCAACAATCATAGCATCACTTTCCAACTGCTATCTCTTATCTTCAAAATTCCTAAAGGTATTTACAGAATCATCTCTCTCATACCTATCTTCTACATCTTCACCATTCTACCTATCCGTTGCTCCTTCATCTTCACCACCGCCATCGACTTCTCCTTCACCACCCGACTCACAAACTTCAAGCTTATCCGATTCGCTTTCGATCTCGATCAATCGCCATATCACCCTTCCTATTCGCTTCTTCGCTTCATCACGTCACTTCCTTACCAATCAAAACGAAGACTTCAAATTCTACTTCCGTCAGTAAGGATCCAGAGAGATCTGGATTCAAATTAGGGTATCAAATTCCAATATTCGCGCGTACTAGTAAGTACTGTACAGACTTACAGAGATGAAGGAACAACCTCTGTTTGTTCTCTTTATAGGTTCTCGGTTTCGCTTGCCGGAATCTGCAGTGGTGGTGCCGGATAACAACTTTAACAGTAGGTTTTAGTAGTTTTGCTGGTGAAAAAGCTGGATGCAATTTTCACCCCCAATGTGCTTGTATGTAGGAATATATTACATTGTAGCATCTAAATCAATCAATAAAAATGACTGATTGTTGATTTGCTTCAACACTAAAAACATGCCTTAAATCAGACAGTTCACAATCTGAGTTACAATGAAATTTTTTAGGAGTATGACCATTTCGATGCCTATTTCTCATCAGGTCACGTTTAAAGATTCATCTACAACCAAGAAGGTTTTCAGATTTTTTTTCCTGGGTTTGAAAATTTTCTTTTTTTTTTTTTGGGTTTGAAGTTTGAAGATTCATCTCTAATCAAGAACACTGTGATAAACTTCATTTGGGTTCTTCAAAGAAATTAACGAAAATCAATTAAAAATGATATTAACAAAAAGACGGAAATGCCCTCCTCTCTAACGGTCAAAGTTAACGGACGTTAATCAGAGGGACCATTTGTGTTAAAGGTTTGGGATTTTGGGACCATTTGTGCAAAAAAAAAAGTTTGAGGGACGAAAAGAGCAAAAACCCCCAAACCACAGGGACCATTTGTGTAATTTACTCATATATATAAACTTATATATATAATAATAGTTATTATTATACAATTATTTATATTTCATTTACTCTCTCTATATATACAAACACACATTCTTTCATTTATCTAATATCTATTCTCTCATTACTCTCTATCTACATACACAAATTTCAAATTAAAAAAAATGTCTTTATCATCTTCATCATTGAATCAATTAATATTCGGATCAAAACTTTGTGTAGTTTAGTTTTCATTGTAATGTCTAATTTGAATTAATTTGAATATTTTTATTTTTAAGTTGAATATTTTTATTTTTAATGTTATGTTTAATTTTAATATTATTAATTTAGTGTTATTTTTTATTTCAATGTTTTTCTTTTTAGTTTAAAATGAAAATAAAAAACGAATGACATCCACACCCTCGGAATGACATCAAAATGGCAAAGAATGGCAAAACTGACGTCGCGCTGACGTGGCTGCAGTTTTGCTTGGCATCCACACCAACGACTCCCTTTGGCCTTACGGTAACTTTATGAATAATTTTGCATTGGAGGAACATGTATAATGTTACACGCTGGTTAAGCTTAAGCTGAAAAGATTAAGTTGAAAGATCCCTTTCCCAAAGTTCAGCACCTATCAAGCCTTTGGTCTGCGAATAGAGAGGTAATGGTAATGGTCTAGAATTGGAAAATCGTTGTTGTATTTGTTAGTCAAGTCTATAAAAGGGTAAAAACATCATTTTTAAAATGTTAACACTCAAATAACTGAAGAGGGACCATATCTGATAGCAAATAGTGCTTTGAGAGACTTTTTATGCAACTTTGAAAGTTGATGAATCGTTTTTATAAGTTTTGACGAACTAAAAGGACCAATTCTTTAATTTAATCTAAAAATAATAAAATTAAAATAGTCACACGTGTCAACAAAAGGTGAAAGTAAGTCAGTTGTTTACATGTTTGGTTCATCTATCTATTTGCCAGATTTATAATTCATTCATTTTGTAAGTAAATTATGTTTACAATTATAATGCATAATATTGTAAAAGCTCAATTATTTTTTTATTTTCTCAATTAAGTCTCTAAGTTTTTTTTTCCATTTGTTTAATTCTCTAAACTATATGTGTCTTATTTTAAAATATATATATTTGATCGGCTAATAAATTAGCCGTTAAAATACAATTGATAAACAAAAGGTTTAAGGACTTAATTGTTAAAATAGAAAGATGATGAGTTTTTACAAACATTAATCAAATAAAAAAACTAAAATTACTTGTTTGGTGACGGTCAAACAAACCAAATATACGCATTTGAATAAAAGAAAAACTGTTTAGGGACTTAAAAACAATAAGAAAAATAATTTAAGGACTTAATAGCAAAAATAAAAAAACTTAATAGAGTTTTTTCAATTTTAACCATTAATTAAAGTGTGAATGAAATCTATAAATCTGTAATAAATACTATTTAATGAGTAATAAATATGCTAATTGTCATCGTTTAAGGTATGTCATTTGACATTTTATACTTTACATATTTGTCAATTAGCATTTTAAATTTTAAAACAACTTTCTTTTAATTATTTTAAACGGTTAACTAAAATCTATTTAAAAAAATGTATGAAAAATTCACAATTAAACTTATATTTATATGTACATTTATTATTATTATTATAAGTTTAATAATTAATGTTTTTATTATTATAATATAATTTAGTTTTAAAATATTTTTTTCATTTAACCCATATAATATATGACTTAATTGTTGTGTATAATTAATTAATTAATTAATTAATTAATTAAAGGGAATGCAACTTTACAGAAAGTACGGCCGTTGCCAACTTGCCAATCAAGGCCAGGAACAATATATCAATAATATTTTTAGCGTTGGTGAGGTGAGTGCACGTGCGGTCATGTTGTCCCCCACGGCCATGCCACTCTCTCAAACTCAATTATTCATTTTAATAACATCTAAAGCTTTATACATCCCGGGGGCGTTTGCTTCGTAGATTTTTTTTTTGATTCGTTAGGATTTATAATTAAAATTCTATGTTTGATTTACAGATTTCAGTAATGATTTTAAATATCAGAATTTCTTAAATCCTTTCCTTCTTTGTTATTTAAAAAAACTTTCAGTCTTACCCCTTCAGATTAACAAATTGTTTCTACATGATAATACAGATTGTTTGATAAAATCCTGACAAATGCAAATGTTAAATAATGCAAATCTTCTGACAAAATGCAAATCTCAAAAAAATCTGCGAACCAAATGCCCCATTAGGTAACCAGACAAAATTGAATTATAATTGCCATCATCTTTGGTTTTCGGTTTCAAGCTTTAGATTTTATGGTGGTTTTATTGTTCATCGTAAAAGATGGAAAAATCGTTACCCAGCTTAATTGGTACTTGTATCCTTCATTCATATTCTCAATTTCCACTTTTTTGGTTATCGTCTTATCAACCTTGTTTGGTTTTAAACTGTTGGACAACCAAATAACAACACTACCTTCCTTCCCCCTTTTATCTATTATTATAACTCCTAATTATGTAGTTATTCTTGAATACCCGAATATACATACTTACTTTAAGAAAAAAAAAAATGAATTCTAGACTGGAAGATAAACGCTTGCAATAATAGCACATCATCTTTCACTAATCCTTCTTTAATTAAAAATAATCATCTTTAACGAATTAATGACAAGAACATGATATTTTCAGCACCTTGGTTATCCATCGACATCACCTTTTTTTAAGTGGTCCAACATCTAGGCTAAACTTTAGATCGAAATTGGAGGCATAATCCGGATGCTTATGTATATTTTGATTTTATCAATTGTGTATTTAGTCATGGATTCAAGATTTTATATAGTGAGTTTTACTGAATTATAAGCAATGTCAGAAAAATCGTACAATGTATTTTACATTGTTATTTATGCATGTACCCAATATCATGTCATAACTTAACATATATTGTTATTAACGTGTTTACAGATTAACCATTTGTTTCTTAATTTAAAATAAAACACATATGAGTTCTATAAATGAATTAAATCTTGTTCCTAAAAGTTATATATAGGCTTAGGTTATTGTAAAAAGCTAAATATATCTTGAAAAGTTTGAGAAAGACTATATGATTCACTAATTTTGTATATTCGTTCACTTATTTTCAAATTTATGATTCATTATTTATAATTTCAAAAACTAATGAATCAATATAAAAAGGTAATGAACTGTTGATTTATTTAATCCGAAATTATGATTCATCATTTATATATTCAAAAAATGATGAATCAATATGAAAAAAAAAAATGAATCATAATGTTTCTCACACTACTCATGATATATTTAGGGTGTGTTTAGTTGATGGAAAATTGATATTTGTTTTCACTTTCACTTTTCCAGAATTTGTTTTCATTATTACATTTCTAGAAAATTAGGAAAAAATTTTGAAAACGTGTTCACCACGTCCCTTGTTTTCGCTTTTAAAAATTAGAAAAATGGTTGAAAACTCCTATCATCCATTTTCCAATTTCTATTATAAATTTAGAAAATGAAAACATTTAGAAAATGACAAAAAAATTAGAATAATGTCAAACTAAACATGTTTTCAATTAAGCCATGTTTTCGTTGAAAACAAAAACAGAAAACCGGCTTGTTTTCGTCAACTAAACGCAGCTTTAGCTTCTCATTTGATCCTAACCCCTCCCCCCCCCCCCCCCCCACACACACATATATATATATATATATATATATATATATATATATATATATATATATATATATATATATATATATATATATATATATGTATATGTGTGTGTGTGTGTGTGTGTGTGTGTGTGTGTGTATATGTTCAAATTAATACATCTCCAAATTCAGTGGATCCTAATGTATCACTCTTAAAAACCTTTTTTTATGTGAATGATCATTCACATGATTCTTTTTTTACCATTCACAAGATTTATTTTCAAATTTAAGGTATGATTCTTATTATGAAAAAACCAACATATTTTTATGATTTTTGCGTTTTCGTCCATGTTTTTTTTCTAGAAAAGTCCTCAAGTTAATTTTATTCTTTTTGATTTAGTGAATTTTAGCTATTAGAACCCAGTTTTTCAGTTTTTAAAAACCCAGTTTACCAATCATAATTCATAACCGGACACTTATAGTCAAATTTCACCAAACCAAGAAAAAAATTAATTTGAGGACTTTACTAGAAAAAAATAACATGAAGAGACGAAAACACAAAAACCATAAAAACATGTTTTTTTTTTTTTTTCATAACAAACCCAAATATTAATACATAAACTTGTGAGTCCAAGCACCCCCCAAGGGTGATGCTTGTATATAGTTAATATTTCTAAATAAAGAGAAAGAAGATAAACTTGAGAGAAAGTAGTAGGGCAGGTCAATCACATGGCGCCCAACTAAAAATGTGTGGGCCTATGGACCCAAACACAGCATGGTCTATTGGACTATTGGTCTTCTTCAAGTGTTAATAGACTTTATTTTTATTTATTATTATTATTATATATAACTATTACTCTTATGATTGTTTCATGATCATGACCATCATTGTCGTCATCATCATCATAATGTTATCATGATCACTAATTATTACATAATCCTCGTCATCATCTTTCTACTTAATAAGATCTCAATTGGAAATCATCCTAAGGAAGTGGATCCCTTAAAAGTTAAAACAATCACTAACTATATGTTTCCAAAAATGTAACATAACAAATTACCAATCAAACATTTATCGCTATAACAAATTTGAAAATCTAAGGTATATTTTAATTTGACCAGTCATAGTAATTAAAGGTATACTAATAATGATTTATTTTTTACACACAACACCTGGGGGTGTTTTGATTTTGAGTTTACAAAGTTATTAAAAGTTCTTCTCGATTTTCTTTGGATTATAAAAATGATTATCTGTAATATGTATGTTTCTTTTATTCCCAAAACATAAAATTATAATATCTATAATTGTAAGGAAACGGCATACACAAAGACACAAACATGCATACATAGCAACAACGAACAATAATGGAAGAAAATAAGAACATAATACTCAAGAATGATCTATGTTCATGGTCATATTAATGTCAAATAAATTTTCTAGAATAATCAGTCTCCACAAGTCAATGTATATCAATAGTGCTTATAAATGATCCCTTTTCTCAATAATATATTGTTTTGTAAATAGTCAGACAAGTATTTAAGTTAATTATGTATATCAAAATTAAATTGCAACATAATGACAAACTAAACCTCTTTATAGATATGGATAATGATTGGGCCTTCAAGTAAGGTAAGTAAAAAATTAGATATGGATTCTGGATCGATATAATCAACACCAACCCAATTGGACCAGAAGAATTCCATATGTTTAACTTATTTATATATCACACATTATATATTGGTATAGATTTAGGTTCAAGTGATTATCACCTATTACGTAGCGTACCAGTAACTCTTAAAAATATTTTTTCTAATATATTTTTTTTATAAACATGTTTTAGTTAACATTACACGGATTATATATGAATTTCACGCACATTCACACATTCCAAGTGCATGAAATCATGCATCACATAAATGCATGTTCACATCATTTTTAAGGAGTTAGGAGATGTAAATGTGAAATTTATATATCATCTTTATAATGTTAATTAAAACATGTTTATTAAAAAAAATCCTAAAAACTTTTTTTTTAGAAATGATACTTTTAGTGCGTTGTATAATGGGTAGTAATCTCTCGAACCATATTTTAACATACGTAACAAAGACAAATATTATATTACTTGTGTTGAGATTGTTGATATCAAGAAATAAATGTAGATAAAAGTGCGAGAGACCCTTTAAAGGATATTACATATCAATATATAAACTAGCTGAGATTATAATATACATCGTTTGTACGTTGTGTATGTATGTCTTGTGTTTTTTAATTCCAAACCGCAAACCCAAAAAACTAAAAAACTAAAAAAAAAAAACTTAACAAAAAACTGAAAAACCCGGATTTAAAAACACCGTTTCAAAAGGTTTGGGTTCGGATTATGTCTAAAAACCGGAACCAAACTGTTTGCTCTAAGGTGTTTATTTTTTTTATATTTTAATTATATTAAACTAAAGTTAAATTTGTTCGATGGCATTCATTTTTCAACTTGATAACTTCATATGGACTTACTAAGTTAATAACTAAACATAGACATGTCATGCTCATTAGTTATTATAATAATTTAATATATGTACATGAGTATATGACTTTGGTCATGTTTGATTGTTTGATGTTAAATTGCTAATTAATTGATATATACATGATTATTAGACTATTGATTATTATATTTCTACTTGAAACTGATATGGATTATTCGATTTGCCAAGTTGCTAATGTTAGTTAAGTAATTATTATTTAGCTTAAATTAGTAAATAACTAACTTTAATAAATTAAAGTATCGAATTAACTAATAATTAACAAAAATAACTTAAATTTAGCAAAAAAGGTCCGAAGTATTTTTTGTTTTCAGATTTAAACCCCAAAACCGAAAACAAAAAAACCCATGGGTTGAAATAAATAACCTGGTAATCCAAACCCGAAAACCCAAAAACCAAACGGTTCTTCCAATCAAGAAACCGAAATTTTCGGTTGGGTTAGGTTTGAGGCAGACACCGAATGGAACCGTTCATGCTCACCCGTACCGTAAAGGAGTAAACGCACAAAATAAAGTTGTGAATGTTTGAATTTCAGTGGTAACACACTAACACTCAATATAATGAATATTAACAGCATTTTATAATCTTAGTTTATTCATTTCTATGTAGAAAAATAGGAAAGTTACATATAAAGTGGTATGTTATTTTGAAAATTTTGGTTTCATATAAAATGAAGCTCATTAGGTGGATCTAAATCTGATATTTTTGGTTCTACTATTTCGGGCCAACTTCTATTTCAAGAAAATACATTTTTTTCGATTTGGTAATTTTTCATAGCGATTGTCCATGTTTCTGCAACAATGAATTGAATTGCACAAGCCCGAATTTCAATATCTTAAATAGAGGATTACGTTTCACAATCTAATAACACTAATACCCTTCATCAGATCAAACACATTGTTGATCCTCTGGAAACAATTAATCGTCAAGTTCACTCGATTCAGTTTCGCTCTTTGATTCATTTTGTTTTCAAATCCGATTGATTCGAGTAATCATGTCATATGCTTATCTCTTCAAGTACATCATCATCGGAGATACTGGTAATTTGCTCGATTTCTCTTTCGTTATTCTAATCATTGATTTTTGTTGATTTTTCTGTATCAATCAAATCCGTGTTGATCGCCTTCTTCTGTGTAACGTTAACCTGTGAACAATGACACTGGCTGGCTGTTGACGAATTTATATCATTTTCCCGCTGGATGATGCTTGTGGATTTGTTTGTGTTTAATTTAATTATATATGTGTCCTTGTGCCTTCGATGATTTTTATGGAATCATTTAGTTTATATGTAGGGGCATTGAGATTGAAATTGAACAATTGTGTTTATGGCAGCCAAATTTATTTTCAACCTGAAATGTAACACAATATTTATGTTCATGTAAACATAAATTTGAACCAATTATACAACATTTATATGATTAATATGTAATCAGTTACTGAATACGTTCTCCGAGCGAATTATATGTACTAGAACTTTGTAGACTTTAGATTTCTTACTTCTTAGATAGTGCATTCATATATCTTTTGTGGTATGTATAAATATTGTTTCTGTTTTACTTTATTATGTTCTTCCAAGTAAGTGTTCTGCATTAGCTCAGTGAAATGAAACATTAATTTGTTGAATTCAACACTATATTCTTTGTTGTGATAGTATAACATACGCCATCAAATATGATTCAGATTAGTGAGCTTTAAAGAAGAAAAAGATGCCAAAGACATAAAAACGAATCGAATTTGTTGTAATATTGGTTATCTATCTAACATGAATGTCACGGGAACTCATCTACAAAAATAAAATTAGATTGGTTTGCAAATACATGAATCAATTTTATCGACATCAATTAGAATTAGTTAGAGTAGTTGCTACGGATATTTCAATCTAATTAATGAGTTGGAAACACAATTAAGTTGAATTTTGCATCCTTTCAGTCACTTGCACATAGCCTCAATTATGGATCTCTTTGAGATCTTTATTATTTTATCATAATAAAAGTTCAACATGTTGGTACCAAGGCATCTTCCCTTTACAGATTTGCATAAGGCTTGTATCCTATTCCTGCCTTTTCAATTATTGAAATCTGAATCTCAAAACATTTGAATTTAGTTCTCACTTCTGATCGATCTGGTGTTGCTACCAAAAAGACTCTACATGTGGCTGGTGGATCAAATTCCTTTTGATGGGACATGAACTAATCTTAATTGTACGGATAGATAAACCTGGAATCCCCAAATTTTATTTTGAAGAGGAATCTTACTAACTAAACTTTCGATGTGTTCTTTCCATCACTTTACTCAGATGATGTTCATCACGCCAATAGCTACCTACCTGCCAACATTAAAAGTTCTTTAACTTTTCATTATCTGAGTTTCTCTCAGATGTTATCAATTCATCATAGAAGAATATTGTGATTTGGACATCCTACCATGCTCCACGGCAGATACTCATATATTACATAAATTATCATCTAGTATAATATGACTGCTTTTCTATTTTCGTAGTTGACCACTCTTTCAGGATCCATCTCTCATGCTCTACCAGTCTACCCTTTCATGATTTGCATTAGATAAAATTGCAGAGACTCGGGCTTTATTTTAAAGCTTCATTCTTTTGCATCTTTATGGTCCTTACCCTCTGATAAATATATTTAGTAGTTTAATGACGGACGTACTACTGTATACATTTTCTGATTTCTATTAGTTTTAGCCAGCTTCCTACAAAATGGAAAACAAATTAAATCATAAAATCTGAAATCACACCCATAATTTGGTGGACTGGACTATCGATAGAATTGAACCTTGGTGACACAAAAGTGAATGGTAGAGAAGACATGTCTTTCGGTGTCATGTTTCACTAAATTTTGTAGCCTTTGTAGTATGTAAAACTTGTGTTCTACAACAATATATGTGTCCACAATCACTGACGGGAGTTGCACCTAACACTGGTGATATGATTTTGTCGTAAGTTATATATATAACTATGCAGGGGTAGGAAAATCTTGCCTCCTTCTGCAGTTCACAGACAAACGTTTTCAACCAGTTCATGACTTGACAATTGGTGTTGAATTTGGAGCCAGAATGATCACAATTGATAGCAAACCAGTAAAGCTGCAGATCTGGGACACAGTTTGTTACCTCATTTTTTACCTTTAGTGTCATGCCTTCTATCTTTATGCACCCACAATCAATGCGGTCATTTTTTTTAATTTATGTTACTAGGCGGGTCAAGAATCATTCAGGTCTATAACAAGGTCTTACTACAGAGGTGCTGCTGGTGCACTTTTGGTTTATGACATCACCAGGTATGGTTTTATTAGAGGGGGGTTAAATATTTGCATGAGGGATGGGAGGTTGAACCAAAGAACCGTCGGAGCATAGAACTAGCATTATGATAGTTTCCTTTTCTTTAGTAGAGGATGTTATGTAAATACCTAATACATTAAAGCAACAATTTTGGTGATTATGGTATATTTGTTTTTAAGAAGATTGTCTAAAATATTCAGGAGAGAAACCTTCAATCACCTTGCTAGCTGGTTAGAAGATGCCAGGCAACATGCAAATGAAAACATGACAGTTATGCTTATCGGTAACAAATGTGATCTTGCGCATAGAAGAGCCATTAGCACTGAAGAAGGAGAACAATTTGCAAAGGAACATGGTCTAGTATTCATGGAAGCATCTGCAAAAACTGCTCAGAATGTTGAGGAGGTAGTTGTTCACTGATGTTTTTATTCAATATTTACCATACACCAGAAGCTCCAGTTATAGTATGTCTTTCTTATATGACATTAACTTCCATTGCAGGCATTTATAAATACAGCCGGAACAATCTACAAAAAGATTCAAGATGGAGTTTTCGATGTATCAAATGAGGCAAGTGTAATTATGTTATATAAATTGAAATCTTCTTGCTCACACCATAGTTTTGTAAGCTAATGTTTTATCATAATCGCAGTCATATGGGATTAAAGTTGGGTATAGTGGCACCCCAGGACCTTCAAAAGGAAGAGATGCCTCTGTTTCTCAAGTTGGGGGTTGTTGTAGTTGATTTATATATTTTCTTTTTCCTTCATTCTGTTTTTACTGATTTTCTTCATGTAAATATAGTTGTATTTGCCATTTCATTCTTCTTCTTCTTTTATTCCTAACTGATTTATGATAAGTTAAACTCATTTTTTTCTTAGAGTAACAAGTCTTCCCCCATAATAAATTAAATTAGTATCAAGTGAGCCAATGACTATAATATATCATATGTTACATATATCTATCTATAATCTATATCCATTTATATATAATATAATATAATAAATACTAATAAATAAGTAAATAATTTGTCACATGTCAATCTCTCGTTTAATTTGTCACATGTCTGCTTTGACCACATGTCATTATTAAAATCTAGATTAAATTCATATCTAACTACTCGAATAAATACTTAACTAAAATCTAATAAACTCAAATGAAATTGATTCTCTCTAACGAATAAGCACTTGTACAGACAAAACTGAAGGTTTGCAAACAAATAAGCACCGTTACAATATAACATCAATGAGTGTTTTACTGCAGCAATTTTTGCGTTATATAATGTACCAAAGATATTGATATTTTCAGAAAATAATAAGCATAGATTGTCAAACACTCAAACATGAGGATTCCTCCTGTGGATTAACTTGAAATGAAGAAACGACTTCAAAGTAACTTAGACACTATTTACACACAGTGAATGCAAAGTAACTTGTAAGACGCAAAATAAATCAAATGAAAAAAGCGAAAAACATTAATGTTTCTGCTCTGCTAGCAGAACCCAAGTTAATTTTGCTCCGACTAATAGTAAATTAGGCAATCAATTCCAAGGTATCATGTAAAGCTATGTGTCAACCTTCTACCTATTGCGATATGGAACGTATGTGTTTTTACATTATAATGAAAATACAACAAACTAAAAGTATTGCTATTGGGCATCACCCCGCTCTCTTGTTATTACAATTGGCAAGTCAGATTGGAAGTCATGTGGACTCGCGATGTCAATGACATATGCCAACTTACAGTTTAGCGAGTGTAGTTCATGTCTGTGTTGTTTTCCGAGAACAGAACCTGGTATTTCTAAAATCACTAAGTTAGTGAAATCTATCCATTCTATTAAAAGAGTAAATAGATGCCACTTGGCACCTAACTATTATGCCACTTGGCATAACGTGGATACGACACGTGTATAATCTATAATTTTTATATTAAAATAATAATTGCATTAATTAAATTAATTTAGAAATAAAACATCCTCCTATTATTTTGGATTTCAAATTTAAATTTGAGTATATAACTCCTATTATTTTGGATTTCAAATTTAAATTGGAGTCTATAACTCCTATTATTTTGGATTTCAAATTTAAATTTGAATCTATAACTCACATCTTTTGTTGGTTTCTTATACAAATTTCTTAGCTTCTATAATATTTTTTTTCCTTTTTTGGTTATTATTTAATTTTTAGTTATGTATTTTACATTTAACCCATTCTATATATTTTCTATAATCACTTTAACATTATAATATTACTATTTTATTTGTAGTTTCTGTAATAAATTTTCTGATATATATATATAGTTTTGAAAAAAACAAGTTATCTACTATTCCGTGTAATACACGGGTAATATACTAGTGTGTAATTGAATGTTACATGTAAGAAAAACAACCATCATGAAGATTTTTACCGATTCCCTTGTGATTATCTCATCCTGACAAGAAATGAACTTTGCACATCAAACACCGCATGATTAAAATGCAGTGTTATTACATTAATCCTAGCTAATACAAGGTTCGAGAAACGGATTAACCTTGTCATTGATATTTATGCATTACTAACCACAATTCAAGGATAAAATTATGAATTTATAAAATGCAGTGTTAATACATTTATGCATGTATATGGGCTTTTATGTGTTGGGTTTTCATGGGATGAATATGCTTCATATTCTAGATATCTCATGTTGCTCCAATGGGTGGTGACTTACGGTCCCATCGAGTTTGAATGAGGTTTGGCCGCTGTTACTCCGATGAGCATTCAAGAACCAATAGTAACAATAATAAATTTAATTTAATTAATTATTTGACGTAGATCAAATTTTCATGTAAGCGTTGTGAATTTAAAAATGCGTCATGTCATCGATTGAATCAACAAAACCTCATGTTAGCATAGTTACGGGTCATACACATCATATCAATATGTCATTTTTTAGTATAAGTACCATCTAAGTAAAAAATTAGTAAATTAGTCATTTTGATAATCTCAATATTGTAACATACATTTGTACGGTTTTAACCAAAAAAATTATGCTATGTGAAGTATTGACATGTTTCCATCTTGTTGGCGATTTGTAAATTCTTTTATTAACAAATTAAATTTTATTATAATAATTAATAAGGTTATAGTAACAGATATAGTTTATAAATTGTTTTATAAATCAGTAAATTAAACTTTAAAATACCACAATACCAGATTATATATTTTAAAATAAATTATAACCATGTATTATTGGCGACACTTAAAACATGAGTTTAATACAGACCGCTAGATCTTCACAGATTCAATATAAACCATTGATAAAGATCGATTTAGATGATTATAATTTTACTTTAAACAAGTTTAATTTAAAAAATAGATATGAGATTATAAGGTTTGAAGGCTTGAAGCCATGCAATCATGATCATGATACATCAACATTATTATTATTCTAAAATAATTTAAAATAAAAAATAATTTAATGTTACGTAATTTCTTTTATAATGCTAATATTATTTAGAAAATTTTTTATTTTTTTTTGATAGAATTATATATATAGGCAGTGAACATTATGAACAACCATAAAATTGACTTTGAATCTTATGAATTTTGTTACAGATTTTGTTAAACTATTCTATTAATTTGTGAATCATACTGGATCTTATGAACTTTGTTGAATTCTATGAATTTGTTAAATCTTATGAATCTTGTTACAAACATTACTATGAACTTTTTGAACGTTATAAATCTTATTGCAGACACTTTCATGAACCCTTAAATCATATGAATTATGATAGAACACTTGTTTATATATTTGAATTCTTATATGTATTTTTTTTATCCATTGTGAATGAGCGTTCGATACTTAGAAGGATTTGTAGAATGAGATGGAGGACAGGCACTTCACAGGCTGAACCGTAAACTGTAAACTGTAAACTAAAAGAAATGAGGTCTGCACAACCCTCTTGCTTCTTGATGGTGGTTGATTGCCATTAATCAATCAATTGACAATTGTCTTTGCGTTTATTTCAAGAAAACAACACAATCAACAGCAACGTGCAAACCACACACAATTATACATAGACTTGCTACTCCAATTTTCTTTTAATCGATCACCTCCATTTTTGTTCAATTTCCTTGACATTTAATATCCTTGACTTTAGTCCTACGTGCCTTCTTTCCTGGAAATTTCCTGCCATCTATTTTTGTTGACAACCTACAAGTGAGCGAACTACCTTTGAATTATAATCAGTTTGCTTTTCTTAAAGGAATTTATGCTTGCCCACCAACTGTTCGATAATCAGGGATTTCGGTCGGTGTTATCTGGGTTTTCATTTGAGCGATTATACGCATGATCTGAGTGAAGGTGCAAATAAAAGAATCAATAATATAAATATGGGCAATGTCAATAATCTGCAGGTGGTAGATTTCAATCCTCGTATTGAGGTGAGTTTTACTCCTCTTTTTGACCATATTTTGCGGTTTGATATGCAGCAATAATTGAAGTCTATAAGTTTTATCTAACACATGAATTCTCACAGATGGGATCACTTGAAGGCAAGTCAATTATCGAGGGATCAGTATCAAATAATAGAAATATGCTTTCTGTGAAAGGAGTAGCAGTAAACTGTGACAGGAAAACTATATGGAGTACAGTGATATCCAGCATAAAGATCACTTTTTTCTCGGATAAGATTAATTTACTAATACCTTTTGGCCCCTTAGCTATGCTGGTTGATAACATGACCAATCATCATGTGAGCTACCTTCATTCTTTATTGTTGTTAGTTAATTTCAATAGCAAATTTGATATCTTATTGGGTGCCTGGTTCAATCTTACATTAGGGTGGTTGGGTCTTCTTTTTGAGCCTATTGGGCATCATACCATTGGCAGAACGCTTGGGTTGGGCTACCGAGTAATTATCTTTCATATTCATCCATAATCATGTTGTTTGACCAATTCTGATCAATACAATAAGTAGATATCTAAGATGTTTTGGTTTCTGTTTCATGCAGGCAGCTGGCTTTCTACACTGGACATACAGGTTTGTTACAAACCATTCATTCTGAATCTGAAACGTAGTTTTTGATTGTTGTTCACTTAAATTATGCTTTACTTATAAGTACAACTTTCACTGGCCATGTAAAGTTTTCAAGATTTATCCTTCAAGATTTACTTTGATCGGACAATTTGAAATTGCAGTTGGAGGTCTTCTCAATGCTACTTTTGGCAATGCAACGGAGTTGATAATATCAATGTACGCAATGAAACATGGTATGCTACGTGTCGTGCAGCAGTCATTATTGGGCTCAATTTTGTCGAACATGTTGCTTGTGCTTGGATGTGCATTTTTTTGTGGGGGAATATTTAATCCTAAAAGGGAACAGGTATTTAACAAGGTCAGTTAAGCTTCGAGCTGAAGTTAATGTCATAAATTCTTGGAATATCCTTGCTGTGTGAATTGTGATTGATCGAACTTAGAGACTTGAATACAATCTTGTTGGCAGTCGAATGCTGTGATGAGCTCAGGATTGCTCTTGATGGCAGTCATGGGTCTGTTGTTCCCAGCTGTTCTCCACTTCACACACACCGAATTGCATTTTGGGAAGTCAGAGTTGGCCCTTTCTAGATTTAGCAGCTGTATAATGCTTATAGCATATGGTGCCTATCTGTTTTTCCAGTTGACTAACCAGAAGAATTCATATTCCCCAATCAGTGAGGTTGGTGATCATCCTGTTATCTACGGAGACGGTATTAACACCTTTAAAACGAGGCTAACCTCTCTTACTTCTTTTGTTTGTTAACTTTAAATAATCTTCAATAAGATGGTTTTTTTTAATACTCACTTCCTTATCTGTATAAATATATTCGTATCTTATATTTTCTATGATTGATTCGAAATATCAGGAAACTAGCCCAGATGATGAGAGTTCAGATGCTGAAGAATCTCCTGATATTTCGAAGTGCGAATCAATTATCTGGCTCACAGTCTTAACACTTACCATTTCGGTTCTTTCCGAATACTTAGTCAACACCATCGAGGTATCCAAAATGCAGTTGAACTAGTTCTGAAATTCCCTAGTAGCTATTTCTCAAACCTTTGTTAACTATAGTCATGATTCCATCTTTCAGGGTGCATCTATCGCTCTGAACATCCCAATAGCATTTATTAGTGTTATCCTGCTTCCTATTGTTGGAAATGCAGCAGAACATGCCAGTGCCATCATCTTTGCGGTGAAAAACAAGCTTGTACGTGCTTGCTGATTATTATTCATCATAATCATAAAGGACCATTGCTCATATTTTTAGTTTTTGGTTATAATCTCTGCAGGATCTCTCTTTAGGAGTGGCAATTGGCTCCTCAACACAAATATCCATGTTTGCGGTACATGTTCATTACCAAATACGGATTTGATATGAATTTATGTTAATATATTCATATCAAATTGTAATTTTAATATTTTTTGCTGATAATTCACCTTGAACTCTCTTATCAGCTTGTAATTTTATTATTTCGTTGCTGATAGTTCAGATTCCATTTTGTGTGGTTGTTGGGTGGATCATTGGACGTCCACTAGATTTGAATTTTCAACTTTTCGAGACAGCAACTCTTTTTATGACAGTTCTGGTAGTGGCCTTCATGTTGCAGGTTCTTTAACCTCATACTTTGTGGAAATTTCAGTCCCCTGCCTATATTAAATCTGCACCTAAACTCCACCTGATATTTGCAGGATGGAACATCCAACTACTTCAAAGGACTAATGCTCGTGTTTTGCTATTTGATCATTGCCGCAAGTTTCTTTGTACATACAGATCCTCAGTCTATACGTAAGTTAAACATATATTTATGTACTCTTACTTGGCTAATTGTACGTTTGGTACACACTTTCTGTGCACCTTTCTACATACATCTATTTGTTTGACTTTTGACTAAACCACCATTTCTTCTACGTTGTTGTTGAACGTGTATCATTCTTTCCGGTTTTGCAGAAGATAAACATTAAAAAACAGTTGTAGATCAAATGCTTCATTAGATATGTGAATCCCAGAGAAGGGTGCTTTGAATCAGTCTGGCAGCAAGCAGTATGATGGATCTATACTATGTAATGAATAGTAAGTAAACACAGATATCTGTAGATCTCAGATTCCTTATACTTGATTTTACAATAACATAATCTTTCTTAGTTTCTTTACATAAGAATTGGCATATACCATATAACCATGTACATATATATCGAATGAATAAATGAAACTTATAATATTTTTTTAAAGATGGGAGAGTAGAGAGAGAGAGAACATTTCCTACTAGAAATACAAAGAAGTGTCTGTAGCATTGTTGGTATCCCGACAAAGAATGGACCTTGCTTCGATGATGGAGCGAGGTGGTTCTACGTCTTTCTCTTGTAGCGCGTTTCCTTGCAATCGTTGCATCTGGGAAGCAAAAGTATCATCCAGAATCTACAAAAAAGTACCATTATAAGATGAAATTAGATCCATTAGCGTCCGAACAGATGTTGCTAGAGATCACCCGCACAGACAACTTACTCCAAGAGCATAATAAGATCCGTTGTACCAGACACGATTTTCCTTTCTGCCTTCCAAGAACTTGAGTACAATCTACAAGCCATATGTGTACTAATTAAAAAAAGATGCATATGAATGAAAAAGATGAAGGATTAAAAAGATAGATTGATTGATCTCACCTGTCCCATTTTGTCCCATAAACCTCGACAACTAGCAATGAATATCTGGTTTGTGAAAACCTCGTGCAAGTTCGATACGGATTCCACAAGCTGTGAACACAAAACTTGCATCCTGTCACGAACTTCAGCCTCACCATCTGCTTCCTTTGTTTCCTCCAGAATTCTTTGAAGTCGCGTGCTGCGACTTGCTTGCACCTGTAATGAATAATGATTGATCACTCGTGAATCCTACGAAGAAAAACTCAAAACGCTCACAACTCATATCACTTACGTTACTAGTGAGCTTGACCACTACAGCCTGCATGTAGTTTTTGTACTTTGTTCTCAGTAAGACAGTAACCGCATTCATTTGCTCTCCATACGTCGTCTTCTTGTCCCCATTGACCGGAAGATACGATGCCCATGACTTCAATTTGTCCTCGATTCTACAGTGCAGAACATCAAGAATTCTCTTGATGGTGTTTAGAAAAATTCCCAACTGCACAATTAAAAACACATGAGATCTTTTTGATATGGTACAGAGATTCACTTTATAAGTAACTACGACACTCGCCTGACTGGGAATAGTATAAAGAGCATTTGATTGTCGTCTTGTTAGTTTCTGAACTTGAATGCCAAGTCTCTTGGGAATGCTATCTTTCAGAGGAGTCAAAATATCTGCATACTGTCTTTCCAGTGCTTTCATGATCGCTCTCTCCACGTTCGCAACGGCCTTATGGGTATCAACAGAAAGCATCATTTAGAGTAAAAAAAGGGTTCTTATTGTGTTTGGATTTGAAACATAGATAGTCTCGACTTACATTCTCCAAGATCAATGTATACTGCGGCCATCGGTTGATCACAACTTCATACTCGGTCAACATTTCTTTGATTTTATCATATATGTCCTCAGCAAACGGTGAAGTAGAACAGTTTGTAACTACCCCAGCCCAAGGTACCTTTTCGGCCTTGCATAAATCTAGTAAGCAAAGTTGCATATCTTGGACCCAAACCATAATGTAATTATGGTACAAGTTTCTCGACTCTACACCACCTTGAGCTACACTGAAGCATAAAATAACAATAAAGTTTTTCAATTTCCTACCGTTGCTTATATGATGATCATCGATACGAGGAAATGAAGTCCTGTTAAACAGACCTGATGTTCCATGACTCAAGATTCCTCTCAAAGTCTGCAGTTGCTATAAGAAGTTCATTGACATGAGGCTGCGGGCTCGATGGAGGCCATGCGGCAAGAAATCCTTTAAGCCGCTTGCTTAACTCGCTACTGTAAACCGCAGCCGTGATGCTTGATAGATCTATAGAGCTAAAAAATACAAGGCAAAGACAGCCCGAAATCAGATAATCAGGTGGAAAACACGCATCGTGAGTAAGCTTTCATGTACCTTGGTAGTATGTGCTGCTTATGTATCATGATATCTGTCTTTATTTCATTGTTTAGAGTTGTGCACAGATTCTTCATTTTTAAGTAGGCTGTAGTAATCGCGATAGAGTCCATAAGAAAACCCTCGGTGTTGCTTGCCACGAACTCATCCGTGTCTACCATGTACTTCCTGCACCTCTTTCTTGCTGCTGCCTGTAAACATGAAACTATTTTAAAGACACAAGTACTTATCCAATCAAACTCTATTAAAATCGGAAATTCATACCTGCAAATAGTTGGTCAACAGAGCCTGTCCATCAGGAGAAAGTATGTCATGAATTAGAGTATATAGTTGAACGGCAGGAGCCAATGCTGGTGCAGCAGCCTCAGGAATTGGACTCAATGTGTCTGATAAACCTGTGCTAGAGTTTTCGTCTAAAGACTTGTAATTTTGGAAAGCAAGTGCAAGCAGACTCTCCATTTGCGTCTCACAGTCCAATAACAAGCTTTTCTGCAAGATAGACGATGATGATTAATAACACTCGTATAAAGTCTCGCGAATAGTGAGTTTTGCGATTTCCTACCTCTTGTCTTGTTAGTTTTCTTTCGGTTCTAGCTTTCATCACAGGTACAAGCAGTTCGTAAACAAGCTCCAAGCAATCTTTTGTGGGCGTAGCAACATTCATCACATGTGAAAGATGCCTAAATGCCATTTGCAGAGGTTTTTAGTGACAACAAAACTCCAGAATTCTGTATATTGATCAACTAATTCAAGTACCTGAGTTTGGTGTATGATTCCGAAACTCCATAATAATCAGAAAACTCAGTCAGCAACCATTTCCAAGGTTCGACCACCCACAAGTTACGCGAGTGGAAGCATTGTGTACGCATGGCAGCCTCCAACAGCAGATCATATGCGAGAGTTTCAACAACAGGTCCACACTGTCAAATTTACATGATTGTTATAAAACAATTTAATCAGGACCAAAATATCACATTTTGTTATCAAGATTTTGAACCTTTTGGTGTGTAGTTTCATCAGATGCAATTGTACTGCTGATGGAAAGCTGGGCCTTCCCGATGCATTCGTTGTCTTCATGATAGATTGGCCACCATTTGATTTTATCATTCTGCATAAAACACATTATATTACACAACTAAAAATTATATGCTTACGACGGATTCAGTAACACTTACAGGATTGTCATGTAAGGATGAGACTGGAATAATCGCTCGACCCTGAACACATCTCTTCTCGCCTTGCACTTCTAGCAGAAGGGCATCACCCTGATTTTCTGGGAAACTAACATCGCATACAAGATGATGATTCAAGATTTGCTGTTTTTTTAGTTAGACATTACACAAGGACTTTGAATGTTTTTACATGAAAGGAACTTACAAATCATGAAAATCACCAGTTCCAGGCCGCAAGCAAATGCCTGATGTTGAATCAGTTTCTGTATTTTCTTCAGAACTTTTGAGGCGCAATAGGCATGACACTGGTTCTGCATCATGACAACGTCTTCTAGTAATGAACACTCGACGTTCTTTTGTTGATTAGAAAATGTAAAGAAATCTACTTTCACAAATTATTTTGATTGAAAAGAACAAACCTTCACATGTAAGTGAAAAAGAAGAGAGTCCTAATGCGTTGATTTTGCTTTTTACAAGTGAAGAAACATGTCGAATGTACTCAACGCCTGCTTGTACATAGATAGCACTTTGCTGAGAGTATGTGTCCTTAAGTTTTCGTTGTGGGATGATTCTTATCTTTTTCACTAACAAATCATACACGAAAGTACATTCAGTTATTTAAGCATAAAGATATGCATTAATGCATAATTTGAATTTCACGAGTTGAAGACCATACCTTCAACCCTGATCTTTCCAATCACCTTCTTTACTTTCAAGGGGCAAGCTTTATCCGTATTCCCAGTACCACTACTTGCCACTGGTTTAAAACCCCGAGGTTGCAACAATAACTTGTGTAGTCTAAAGGGATGCAGAAAACAGAACACTTGTAAGGCTTGTGGTATATAAAAATCAGAAGCAAAAAGACACAGGCGGCAGGCAACTAACATACCCGAAAGCATTGCGCAGAAGCTGGCATTCATCACTTAGGAACACAGGTGCTTCTGTGCAGCCTCTTGCCCATGCGTTTAGGCATAAGCGAAAGCATGCATCATAGGTTATTAGAGTTTGCCATGGATTTTGTACACTGCCACAAGCACACATTCAGTTAAATGAAATTCAATTATGCTTCAGAGAAGAATTGTAACTTGTAAATCACCATGGATGAGTTTTCTACCTGTCATAATAAGTCAAATGATCTACTGTTTTGGTTTCCAAACAATGTATTGAAGTGTCTGTTTTTTCTGGAATGGTTTCGTTCTCCCTGAATAAAATGATTATTTCAACATATTCTGCAACAAGTACTAAACATTGCTAAAAAACAAGCACATGGTCAAATATCTAACCTTTCACTGAGAGAAGACTCCAGTTTTTGTGGCATATTTACGTCATCATGTGATTGCTCAATTCCTGAAAACGCTGAAGATTCTTTACTCAATTCATCTGGAACCTCAGATCTCAATTCATCTGGAACCTCAGATACTCCTGGCTCTGCTCCTTCATAAATAGGCGGTGCGCTTGGAGTTCCCAAGTCAGCCATTGGGGTGCCCTGCATTAATCACTAGTGTCAATAAGAATGAACTTTTATAAGCCTAGAAGCATTCTCAAACAAGGCCATGCACTAACATAAAGTGCTTCCATCTCCATGTAGGGTCTGACCTACTTAGAAACTCAGGAAGCATATAATGAACTTTATAAAGTTAGTATGCCCTGAAGCGAAATTACATAAAAGAAGGTAAGACTTACATAGGCACTATGTGGCTGTAACTTATCACGCAAGCGATTAGCGGCTGAAACCGAACTTGGGGGAGCTCTTGCACCACCATACCATTCAGTTTCAATAAGTTTACTGGTTTTTTGAGGAACTTGGACACAAAGATCCTCTTTTATTATCCCTCTATTCAAAGTAGACTTGTTAGGTCCAAGTGGTGCAGGTACTCTGATTGGATTAACACTAAAGATTTCTTCGTCAAACCCTTCTCCATCAGAATAAGTGCAGTCCATGTCATCGGAAGCAGATCCCACACTCTCGTCGTCATCATTGTAATCATTGTCGTCGTCTTCATAGTCATTGAACTTGTTTGCGTCAAGATTATGGGATCCAAAAAGGCCAGAATGGAATTTAAGGGGTGGCAATACATTAGGAGATTTATAAGTTGTTGAGTTAAATGAAATAGGAGATTTTGGAATCAAGTATTCGTGATCAATTGCAGTCTCTTCTAAAGGGGAACGAGCCTGATGTTGTTGTTTCTCTGATCCCTGCTAGTTAGTAAGTATCATATGATTATTATGAACTCAACATGGCAAGATTCAGTATTTTAAAATGAAAAACATCAAGAAAAGATGCATGGTGTATAATCTTTAAAGATTTATACAAAATTCTTATAGTGCATGATCAAGAAGGATCTAAAAGACAAATAAAACATTATGCATATGATTATCATAAACATAATATTCAAGAATCACTTCATCCTAATTATAAAAAAAAGAAACACACACACACTGAGAACATATTATGTGGGTATATAATCAAAAATTAGAAAAAGGAACAAGTCATTATTATCTTAGAGTGCATGATCAAGAAGGATCATAAAACATTATGCAAGTGATTATTTTAAACATAATATTGAAGAATCGGTTTATCCTAATAAAAGAACACCAGTGAGAACAGATTATGTTATGTGGGTATATAATCACAAATCAGAAAAAGTAACAAGCCATTATTATGCAAACAGTATCTATTACATCTGCAAACTTGTACAAAGCTAGAAATTTATGTGGGTGTATGATCAAGAATCAGAGAGATAAGAATCAAGAATCAAGACTCAAGAAAAGGTGCATAAGAAACCATACAGAAGGAGTTAAAGAATCGAATATAAGGGGAAAATTAAATGAGTGAGTGAGTGAGTGAACCTGCTTAACCCAGTTGAGTGCAGTTTCGTCTAATCCTTCTGTGAACATTTTGAGAAAGAGAGAAGGAATTGTGTTGATTGAAGATGGCAGTGATAGAGAGGGAGACGACAAGACGAAGACGAGAGCGTATAGGAGTATTGTAACGGCTAGTTTGAAAAGGTTTGCTTTCAATCAGTGCTTTAGACTTTAGATTTAGAGGCTTAATTTCACTTTTCACCCCTACATTTTGTAATATGTCACCGACACCCTTCCGTCCAGTTGATGTTTTTTTTTTTTTTTTTTCTAATTTTTTTATTTATTAAAATTAGATACAAAATAATGGTCGACAGCCATGTATGCTTTTAAAAAGCTTTATATAATTAATTCATAAATTTGTAAACTCACATCTATCTATGAATTTATATCTATGAATACTATTAAAAAAATGAATGATTTGTCATTTGTCATCTTCTCATGATGTCAAGTAGTATTTTCTACTAATAACAAATGTTAATTAGTATTTCAAGATTAAAATTAAAAATTTTATATCAAATTACCTTTTAGATAAAATTATGGTTGGATCTTTAAATCCTACAAAATCACAACAAACAATATTTAAAATAATTTTTTATTAATAATTATAATAATAATAGTAATAGTAATAATAAACTTAAAAGTTATTAATGAGTAGTTTCCTTTATTTAAATTAATTATAATAAGATATATTAAATAGCATTATTATTAAAAGTTTGAATATTAATTTTAAATTTTAGGTTTCTGTAGTTTAAAGAAAATAAATTTATTAAAGTTATTCATGTAATACACGGGTTAACAAACTACTAAATACTAAAGTAACTATACTTGTTTCTTGTGAAGCCATATATCATCACCATGAATCGACACGTGACATTCATAGCTTTTAGAAAATAAAAAAAGAATTTAATTTATATCTATCTAAATATTATTAATCTACTTTTAAATTCAAATCTAACAAATTCTAATACTCTGCTAACTTATTAATTATAATATTATATTATATAATAAAAGTTTAAAAAAATATAAAAAAATAATTAGAAACTAAAAAACAAAATATTTTTTTAACTTTAGGTTTTCTTTTTGATATTTTGTAGGAACATTAAACGCTTTCATGAACAATAAAACAAAAAAAAAAAAACTAAACGTTTTAATGAACAATAAAATAAATTTTAAGTATGTTTCTTGAACTATTCTGAAAACATTTAAAAAATAACTTTTTAAAAAACGTTTAAAAGTTTTTAACTTTTCAAAAGAGTTAAAGCTTTCAAAATGTTTTAAGTTTTTAAACATTTTTTTACAATACGTTTAAACTATAAACATGTTTTAACCGTTTACTGAAAGAGTTAAAAAGTTGTTTATGTAAAAATTTTAAAAACTTCAAAAAAAATGTAATGCGTTTTAACAATGTTTACATTTATTTTTTGATTTAAAAAGGTTTTCTTTTTTCTAAAGTAAAAAATCTAAACTCAAATGTCATTATTTAGTTTTTAATTAATAGTAATTATTATTCATTTGTCTTTATTATATTTCATTATTCAGATTTATGTCTTTTATATTAAATTTATTTTACTGGTGTTTTAGATTGTTTAAATTCGTTTATTATTTAATAATAAATAAAAACAACATTAATAATAATTGTTAAACAAATAATGGTGAAATAGTCATTTTTAAGGACGATATCTGTAACAAAACTTCAATCACAAGGATTGTCAGTTAATTTTTTAAGTTAAAATATTCAATCCATAATTTATAGTTAACCATAGGGACGAAATTTGTAATTTATCCAAAAAGTAAACTACCAGCTCATGTTTTATCTAGAGAATTGTTTCTTCATTAAAAGTTGAGTTGCTTAGAGAGAAAGTGTGAATTACCTAAAATTTGCCCCAAACCGTAGGGACAATATAATTTACTCTTATTTTTATCATTGTACATTAACATTAACATTAACATAACTAACATTAGGCATTGTAATACGCACCGTTTTGGGGCCATACGGTGACGTTTTATTAATTTCCAGAATTTACACAATCAGCCCTTGTAGTTTGTATTAAATTTTAGATTTGGTCCCTAGACTTTCAATTTTCTAAAATTAGTTATTATTATCAAGGTTTACAACTTTACATTCAACATTTTTTCTTATCTATTAACTTTAACTAAAATTGTTTATATTTTGTACCATTCTAATTTAAAATTATCAACAACTCCTTATTTTAATAAAACAAATAGGTATAAAAATATAATAAAATATTAATATTTTCAATCAATTAGAATATATTTCGAATTAATTTGGTTTGTCGTTTTTCCATTTCTTTATGTTGGAAATCGAAATGGTACATCGTTTTTCTACTAAAACATTAAAAGTTAGATTGTTTGGTTGTTTTTTACTTTTGGTTAAACCGAAAATCAAAATGGTTATTCGTTTTATCCGTCCAAAATACTTAAATTTGATTGTTTTTTTCCTATTTGGTTAGTCATTTCGTTAGAAAAATTGAAATGTTCGTTGTTTAAATTTTAAATATTTTTGCTCGAAAAAAAACGAACCATTTCGGCTTTCAATTTAATCAAACGAAAGAAACAACCACTTAAGTTAATTATTAATGTTTTTGACCGGAAAAAAATATTTAATAACTTTGATTTGCAATTCAACCAAACGAAAAAATGACTAACCATATTAGTTTTAAATATTTTTGCTCAGAAAAAATGGTGAACCATATTAAATTTAAATAAATGAAACTAAAGCCGACTGATTTAACTTTAAATGTTTTCGCTTGAAAAAAATAAATAACTCTAATTTTGATTTAATCGAACGGGAAATCAACAAATCCATCTATAAATTTTCCTTATAAGAAAAAAGGACGAATTATTACACTTTTTAATTTTTTTTAACGGGTGAAACAATGAACCTTTTTAAAGCTTGATAAATATTGAGTTCAACATTTTTTATTTTTTTATATTTGTAAATAAAAATATTCAGTTTGTACATCAACTTCTTCAATAAATCAAATATTGATTGAATATTTAAATAATGAAAATTTCTGTTTTCAACTCAACTTAAAAAAATTAATTAACAGTGATTCATTTTGTTTTGTCGTTTGTTTTTTGCCTTGTCTCACAAAATGTATATAAAACATCAACTTTGTTATTCATGATTTTTGTGAAATAAGGGTTTAATATGAAAAAAAACCAACATGCTTTTCATACTTTTGCGGTATAGTCTCTTTGTTTTACTTTTTACCAATAAAATCTGTAAGTTATTTATTTGTTTGTGATTTTTGGAATTATTCATTTTTTGACAAAAAAATCATTAAATTTGAGGGCTTTTCGTGGCATGTTGTTATTTTTATGGAAAATACGGGACTGATTATGAAAAAAAAAAAATTTTTTTTGAAAACCTAAAAGAAAACAATAACTTGAGGACTTTATTGGTAAAAAATAACATTGAGGGACGAAACCATTTGCATATAAAACCCTAAAAAAACAATATACTTTAAACATTATCAATTAAATCATACCAAATTCGTAAAAAATAACATGCAACCCACTAATGCTTAAATACACACATGTAGTTACGTTGTTGTCATCATTAAATTAAAATCTATTTCTTAACATCATATTTTAAGTTAAGCGATCAACACTAGATATTTTTACGGATACCCGTAGCAACGCGCGGGCAACCGCAACACTAGGTATATAAACATAAAACAATATAAATGATTCTTGTATCATAATAATCCGAGCACCTTACCAGGTAACGACTAGTTTTGATGTGTAAGAATAAATAACATAGTTTTTCACGTTTAAAAGATTGCGAGTGAAAACTTGAGTTAAATACCAAACAAACATTTTATAGGGGTGCACATAACATGGTTCGGTATGGGTTTTTAGGTGATAGATATAACTAAAAGAACAAAAACAACCCCTCATAATAATTGGTGTGGTTCAATTGTTTTCTAAAACCTTATTTGATAGTTAATTCATGTATTTTGTTTTATGAGTAAGAAAAATAAAAATATGAATTTTATTACCACGGATCAGAATTTTGGATCGAAAGAGACTAGATCTCACATTAATTTAGAAATTATAGTTAGTTTTTTAGTTTTTCTAAAAAATTTAATATATTTTAAACAACGATAGAAACGTAATACAAGTGACTACATATTGATAAAGTTCAATACATAAATAAAAGAGAAATAAAAGTTAACTAAAAGAGTAAATTACATAAATGGTCCCTGTGGTTTATAGTAAATTACAGGTTTCGTCCCTAACTTTTAAAAATTACACTGATGGTCCATATTTTAAAATTTTATCACGCTTTCAGTCCCTAAACAATTCAATTTTTTAAAAATACCAATTTTGCCCTTACAAATGAATTTCACATATGGTCCCTAATCAATTAATTTAGTTTTTTATTTATATATTATTAGTTGTATTTTTATAATTTCATTCTTTTTGATGGAAATATTTATTTCGTTTATTAATTTTTGTTTTATAAATTTTTTTTTTCTATCTATATATTAAATTAATTTATCCTTCTTATTTTCACATACTAATTTTCAAATGTTATTCACATTGTTTTGGAATTTTATACATGTAAGATATGTACATTCATATATAAATAGTAAAAAGCATCCCTTCTTATTTTATAAATATTATTAGAAAACATTATAAATTCTAATATGAAATGATATTAGTAAAAATATATTATTTTTAATAATCTTTAACAAGCTTGCAATTTTTTAGCATTCTAAATTTTTTATGAGTATATCATATCATTCTTTTCTAATGTTTGAATAGTATAAAATATATGTTCATTGTTAAATATAAATTCTACTTTACTTCTTTTTCTCTTCTTTTTTATTTTTATTTCATAAACAAAAAAATATGAGAAATTTTTTTAAATTATTTCTAAAATATCTTTGATAATTTTAAATAAGATTTTAATATATTTAATGTCATTTTATAATGTTTTGTTTTTTAATATTAAAATAATATTTTATTTTTTAATTTTTAATTTTTAAATAGAGTTTTTTTTAAAAAAATTATCTAAAATTATCAATAGATTTTTTGAAATAATTTAAAAGTTGCTTATATGTTGTATTTTGTGAAATAAAAATAAAAAATAGAAAAAAATTAAAAGAATGATGTATATTTAATAATTGAACTAGTATTTTATACTCTTCAAACATTAGAAAAATGATATGTCACACCCAAAAAAATTTAAAAAATGCTAAAAAGATTACAATCTTGTTAAGTTTATTAGGAATATACGATTTTACTTACACTATTTCATATGTAAAATATACAATATTCTAACAATAAAAATCTATAAATTAAGAATAAATAATTTTTATGATCTATAAATGAATGTACATATTTATATGTTTAGAATTTCAAAAACACCTTTAATATCGTTTAAAAGTTAATATATGAAGATAAGAACGATAAATTAATTAAATATATACAAATAGATTGGAAAATATTTTATAAAACAAAATTAATAAAAATATATATTTTCCTTCAAAATGAACGAATGTAGAAATAACTAAATATATATTTAAAATTAACAGGTATGAAACTTATTATTATATAGGTAAAGTACATAAATAAATTGTAGATAAATTCTTATAATAATAAATAAAATATTACTTATTGATTAAACATTTATGAATATACAAATAATTAAATATAAAGTAAAAACTTAATTAATTCATTAAGGACCATAAGTGAAATTAGTTTCTAAGGGCAAAATTGGAATATTTAAAAAAATGAGTTGCTTAGGGACTGAAACCGTAACAAGGTTTCAAAATATGGACTACCAGTGTAATTTTTAAAAGTTAGGGACGATATCTGTAATTTGCTATAAACCACAGGGACCATTTATGTAATTTACTCTAACTAAAATTAATTTATTTCTCATTTCTACAATTAACTACACGTTTAGCTTTTGATTCTTTTGTAGCAACAATAAATTGACAATTCTCCATTTTATATAGCCCACAATCATATCAGTTTATTTCAATGAAACAATAGATAATTTCACTAGAAATTGGAGGGGTGTGCCAGGCCCTGGTAGTAGTGTAAGACCAAGGCGACACGTGAAGAACCCCAATAGCAAGCTATTGTAACGAGTTTTCCCCCATAAAAAATAAGATTAATATCAAGTGAGCCGATGGCTCACATATCAGATATTAAACTGATAAGAACAGATACTACACTTGATCTTAGCCAAAAGGCCGAGAAAGGTATGAGGATTTCAATGGCCGGGCAGCTCATTTTGTAGTCAACCTCTTCCTTGGCTGTTTGTTTACTCAGGCGATGTGGGATGGAACTAAAATCATATTCTTCTTTTGGGTCCTTCCATAGTTCCATAGATTACATAATTTAATTACTTTTTTCAAAAGAAAATGTCAGGATCATATGCCTCTCAATTTTACTTTTATTTTTGTTTGGTTTTGATTTAATTAGCGTTTTGATTTTTGAATAGTTAGTTTGAGAAATTAATTAAAATTATAATTTTTTAGACATTGAATTCAACAAAGCTATAATCGTATAATAGAGTATTATTACATTACTCATCAAAAGGGTGCATCATACAAAGGCTATTGAGTTGAGTTTAGGCTACAACCATAATGTTTGTATTGCTTAAACCATCAATCAAATAAATAGGTGCAATGCTATTTTCGTATGATAAAAGAAAATCAAGTATTTTGAATTTAATTTAACCTTTAAGTGAAAATAAGGGATGATTTCTTTTGCGACAATAGTATTTGAATATATACATGATTACTTCAACTTGTTTTTTTCTTTACGTATATATTGTATTTCATGTATTAGATTTTTCTAGGAACTAAATCAATCAACACATACATATGTTTCAATTAAACTACTCAAGCTATCTAGTTTGAATCTTTTATTCTAAACTAATACCAGTATACGAGTCTTTTAATACGTTATTTAATAAATGTCAATAATATATCACACGATTAATAAAGTCCATAGATCCATACATATCATTAGATTTTTTTAAAAAATGATGAAAAAAAAAACATACATCTCCACGTGAGACGTTAAATCAACTTTGTGTTTAAACTTAAGGCCTGTTTTGGTTACCAAAATAATGAATTATAATTTAATTATATTGTGGTCAAAAGTTTAGCTAGATTACCATAATAAAAAATTAATATTTATTTAAATTCCATCAAAATCTATAGTTAAAGACAATTGTAATTTCTAGTTATTTATAATGAAATTTTAGTTCCTAACAATTCACAAAAGCCTCGTTTGTTTTTCATTCAGAGGCTCTTAAAAACCTCCGAAGTCTTAAGTTCAGATCTATAATATATTTAGATTGTTTGTTTAAATTCATACTTAAGAGGTTGAAACCTCTGAATATTCCTCTGAATTTTAAGTGGATGAGAGTTGTCTGAATTAAAATTAAGAGCCTCTTAATTTCATATCTTAAGGCCTCCTCTTAATTTCAGACGTGATTTTCAGACTTCAGACATTTAACCTCTTAAAAAACAAATACCACCAAACTCCTACTCTTAATTGAACTTATATATGATTTCATAGCTCATACCTCAACCAATAAGCATATATGTATTACAATTTAATTTTCCTTCAAATTTTATTTGATGAGACAAACAAAAATCTTAATTCAGCGAGTCTAGAAAGTAAAATTGACCAAAGAAGTTTGCTTTGTCTGATAAATATTCCAATTAACTGAAAACATAATCGGAACATGTTTTAATAGTAGAATAAATAATCTACCCAACATAAAAATCAATAGACTAGTAAAAATAATATTGTCATTTATGGTGTAAAGAAAAGAGAATTTTATGTGTACACTTCTTATTTTTGCCAATCATACATCCTCTTTTTAACACGAAAGGAGGATCAAGTTCAAAAAAAACATGTGAGTAAAAGGTATATGATTAGTAAAAATTAAGGTGTACGTACAACAATTCCCATAGAAAAAAAAAATTTTCCGAAGAACATATTAGACTAACGGGAGTGTTTATTTTTGCATTTTTAATATGTTTATATTCTTAATAAACATCGAGGCTCCGTCCCAGTCATCTAAAATCAATAGGTTCTCATGATCAGATTTCAAGCTTTGGAGCTTTTAATATGCAAGCATATCTATCTATCTATCTGCAACTCCTTTCCAGTTACGAAACACAAGTACGAAGAAAAGCACTTAAAAACTTTGCCTGATAAAAAAGAATTATAAGTTTATAACAGCCATTTCTTCAAATGTTGGAACAAACAATACCTTGCATTCATAGCAGAGTTATAGAAAGTGAAAAAGAAAACAGAAACATAAAGAAGATAGATGTATTGCTATTGGGATCTCTAACCTCAAAACGCCTGAAAATTTACAGCCCTTCTACGTTGAATACAGATTAGATTTGGTATTTTGCGGCTGCCTATGTCATGTGGCGTTGATAATAACTTGCACAGGACACTCCCTAATCGATCTTCACGGAGGAAAATAGATAGTGGACAAAGTAGAAGGATGTAATGAAGCCAATGGTGCCAGTAGACAGCATGATTGCAATTGCTACTATCAGTGAGTATCCAAGATAAAGTATGGCTGACACTGGACCGCTTAAACTCTGAAGATCGAAAACCAAATACTTCATGGAATACAGGAAGACGTATAGAGCGACAGACCCTGAAGCATAAAATGCTTTCCACCACCACTGCCAGTCCTCCACACAAAGATGCATGTAGGTGAGAACCACAGAAACTTCAGCACAGACAACGACCAGCAACAGAAGCACAACAAGCAAAAACCCAAATACATAGTAGAATCTTCCAAGCCAGATACTCGAAAGGATGAAAAACAGTTCGATAAAGAGGGTCCCAAATGGAAGGGTTCCCGCACCAATTACCAGTAGCCATGACGGGTATTTTTGTGCAGGGATCTCTCTAGCAATCTGGTTAGTTCGAACAGGGAATTGAATGGGCTCGGCTCGTGTCCCCAAGTACCCACCCAACAGGGTAAGCGGCACCGAAACGCAAAACAAGAGGGACAGAAGTACAAAGTACAGTGAAATGGGAATGGCACCTGTGCTGTTGCTGCCCCAAAGAATGAAGTTCAAGACGGTAAGGATGACGAATACGATCCCAGGGAAGAAGAAAGCAATTGACCAAGATACAGATCGCCACCCTTCCGAAGTCCCCTTAATTGTTCGCCACAGATAAACTCCAGCATAGCCAGCTCCTGTTCCCAAGAAAAGATACAGGATTATCATTCCTGTCAAAAGCATACCTCGTGAAGCCGGTGACATGAATCCAAAGGCTGCAAATATGATGGTGACAACTGCCATTCCTGTGATCTGTACACCATCTCCTATCATCACACATAGGAGTTTGGAGTGGTTAGGTTCTCGGAACACATCACCAACAACAAGTTTCCATCCAGAGAGCTCCTCGTTCATCTGTGCCTGAGATTCTTTGTCCAATTCTTCATATCGTGTGAGATCCCTTCTCACTGTTCTCAAGAAAATAACAAAAACTATACCAGCTAAAAAGAAGATCACCATTAGTGAGTTAAGGATTGAGAACCAATGGACCCGCGCACCATCCATCTTAAGATAAGCATCCCAACGAGATGGCCATCTCACATTGCTCTTCACAAACTCAACTTCATAAGTGAAGGAGATTTTTTCTTGTTCCCTTATTATTTGCGACTTTTCCAGTTCTAAAGGGCAGTTCAAAGAGGGCACTTCATCATATTGATGGAGTTTTGCCATCTTTTCAGGTTCATATTTTACGCTGCAAGGGAAAACCTCAAAACCAACAATCTCATAGCCAGAAGACTTCTTCTTATCATCAGCAGTTGAAATCACACCCATACCTTCTTCTCCTGTACCGATTATCTGCACACCTGTGCCTTCATACTCATGTACAAAGACCTTGAACTTGACGTGATTGATAATGTAATCGTCTTCACTATTGGGAGGCGTGAATCCAACAGGGAACCCCGTCCACTGAATTTTAACTCCATTCTGGTTAGCAAACCTCATTGCAGGCAAGTTATCCAGAATCATATTAACTTGATATAGATCACGTGTTCTCTGTTTTAGGAGCTTTACGTCATGCTCGCCTAACGGATGTGTGGTGCAGAGGAAAACAGATTCATTGATGTTCATCCGAAAGCGATAGGGAGAGTTGTCGATTTGGTCTCCCATAAGTAGTTCTCCTAAATTCTCAGCACTTTTCTTCACTCCCCCAGGGGGTTTGCAGTATGGCAAGCTGTAGTAACTAAAGGGAAGCTCTGTCTCAATAGATGTTAATGAATTAACTTTGGCAAATATTTCCTCGCCTGTTGAGTATGTATGCATGTAGCTTCCAGGCAAATAAAAACCATTGCAGAGATGTCCAAGAAAAAACATATAGACGAAAAGGACCGAATAAGTCCCTTTAAAGATAAATGACAAAGCCATCGTCTTAAGGATCTGACTGGGTGTTGGGACTGTGAGACTTCAATCAACGTAAACCAGTGATGCAGCCAGGTTTATCACCAAACCTACAAGATAGATATTTATAGTTTCAGTACTTTGTTCTCAAGTCATACCCAACCTACAGCTTTGTCTCCTAGTTTTGTTAAATTCCTAGTTCAAAAATTCATCAAAAACAAGCAATGTCACATTGGTCTGTTCACGGGAACTGTAAATAACCATTGTACAAAATTCTATAACTGGTATAGTGCATTAGAACATGTTCTGCGCAGCTTATGAATTGATGTGCCATTGATCTTATGTGAACAGTTTAAGAAGCCCCATGTTATTGTTTTGAAAAGACAATGACATTTCTTTTTTTCTTTTGGTCTAAAGTAAATGGTTTTGGGAAACCAGACGATATCAAAGAATTTCCCAACTGAATAGAAGCAATTTAATCGAGTTCTAACTTCTAACAATGACTCATTGAGAAAAACACCAACAGCGACCTCGAACTATAGAGAAAATATATAATTCTAAATCACTTCATGACCATATCTTCTATATACAGTGAAATTTTGTCGCTAAAGAGAGCCATCCATCAATTTATTTGGTTTAATGTTTAAGAGCTTATTCTAATAAATCTTCTTGTCCTCATTGTATGTAAATCAACAGAATTCTACAGCTAAAAAGTGATGAAATGCAGTAATGCACAGGTTACAGGATTGAGCATTCATCGAGGAATTCACACAGATCTAATTGATTTCGAAGAGTAAACAAACCTACGTATATAGAATAGTAACAGATATATCAAGTTCCAACAGTAGAAAAATTCTCGACACCAGTTAAAAACCGCAAGAAAACCTAGTTCAGTGTACATCCAGTAGTACTAATAAAGGGTTTAAGAGGGAGAGGTAAATTATAGACGCACCATTTGCAGATCTGGAAAATCGGCTGATGTATATCGGCGGTCAGATTCAAGTCTTAGGGTTTCCACGAAGAAGACGACGATAGACTAACAGAAGAAATGCAAAAAGCTTGTGAATGGTGATTGAACTGATATTTCTGGGATCGGATCCGATCTACTCTTTGCGTGACTTCATACCATCGTAAATCGCGTGGGCGTTACCATTTCTTAGCACTGTTAAGTATATAATATTACTGGTTTATTACCGCGTACTACGAGTGGATGTTTTAACATATCTATATTAAATACATACAAACAAAGAATTAAAGCATAAAAATATTAATTTTATTACAAAAAATACAATAATTATAGACTAAATTACATAAATGGTCCCTGTGGTTTATATTTAATTACGGTTTTGATTCCTGAAAGAATTTTATCACACCACTAGTCCCTAAAATCAAAAAGTTGTAACATTTTGGTCCCTGAAACTAACGGCGGTTAACTTGAGCCGTTAGTTTCAGGGACATTTTCGTCCGTTTGAATTTCAGGGACCATTTATGTACATATTATACTTTCAGGGACCAAAATGTTACTTTCTTTTTATAATTTAATTTAATTTTCATAGTTTTCATATATATATATATTTAGTATTTCTTTCTTTTTATAAATTAATTATCCAAATATAATATTTTATTTTTTATTCCTTTTATTTTAATTATTAATTTTTATTTGTATTTTTATTGTTATTATTAAGGTTAACTTTTTATTTAAGATTATATATGATATACATGGTTTACTTTTTTCAATAATTTATTGAAAATCCAAATCTTTCTCTATTCTTTCTTTCATTTAAGAAAATTAAACTAGTTGTAGTTTTTTTCGTTCGGAAAATCTAAAAGCGAAATGATTTATTTCTTTTATCCATTCAAAAAAGTTCAAAATAAGGACGTGTTGAAATTTTTTTTCGTTTGAAAAAAAAAAATAAATGGTTCGTAGTTTCTTCATTGCAAATACTTGATAAAAAATTTAATTTTAAATGGTTTGAAAAAATCAACAATTGGAATGGTTAATCGCTTTTTAGTAAAAAAAAAATTTAATTTCGTATGGTTTGTTGTTTTTTATTGAAAAAATTGAAGTCTTATTGATTTTTTTATCTACGTTTAATTAAAAATCCGAATGGTTTTTTTTTTTTTGAAAAAATCAAATATCATAATAATTCATCGTTTTTTGATCAAAAAATTAAAATAAAAATAATAACCATTCTTAATTTATTTATTTTTTACTAGAAAGCCAGGGCCGGCCCATACTTATGGGAGACTGGGCCCAAGCCCAGGGCATCAAAAATTTAAATTTTTTTGGGGGCATCGTAGAATTGGTCCAAATACCCATGAGTAGGTTCATTTGGGCTAGCGCTGAAACCCCTTACCCGCTTAGGCACAGACACGCAGTGAAGAGGAAGCGACTGTGAATGGATTCTGCACAGTGAACATGAAGCGACTCTCGAATGGATTGGGATCTGGGATTTGGGCGAAGATGGATTGGGATTTGGGTGAAGATGAAGCGACAAGCGTCTTGCCGTCTTTTCGGTGCTTGTATTTGGTGGATGTGGGATATCTTGGAAACAGCAACTACCGCCGGTTGCTTCAAATCTTCAACCATCGCTTATGAAGCTTCAATTGATCGCATTCTGCTCTTTATTCAATCAATCGCTTTCTGCTCTGTATCTGTGTTTTTGTCGATCATCTGTGCGCCTTTGCTTGTGCTCCGTGCTCTGAATCTGTCGATTATCTGTGCTCTGTGCTTGGGTTCCTTTTGATGATTTCCGAATTTATTAAATTCGTTGGTTTCTACAGATTCTTTGAATTGCGTAAGGTCAGACTTCGACTCCCACAAACATTATCTATTCTTCTGTGCAATTTGAGTATTGTGAATTGTCCACTGTGCAAGGACTATTGTGTTGCTGCAATATGAGTCTTGGCTTTAGACTTTAGTGGAGTTTTCACTGTGCAATTTGAGTATTGTGAATTGTCCACTGTGCAAGGACTATTGTGTTGCTACAATACTCGCTTCATGTTCACTGTGCAATTTGAGTATTGTCCATGAAATACATAAAAAACTTGGAATTATCACTTGTTTGTTTACAATTGCCAGATATGGGTCTTGGCTATAGTGGAGTTATCTTCATCCATTCAAAATCATATTCTGTTTACCATGGTTATTTATAAAAGGACATTGTTTTTAGGGTTAATATTGAAAAAACCCAATCATCTTTTCTCAGTTTATCGATTAAGTCCCTAAACTTTTTTTTCAACTGTTTAAATCCCTAAACAATTTTTGTCTTATCTGAACCTATATAATTGTTACCAGCAACCGAAAGAAGAGGTCACCCGATTTTAACCTGTTTCATTTTTTATCCTTTAACACTAACTCTTTGATTTTCATTTCTTTAACCTTAACCTACGAAGGTTTTACTGAAGCTGTAAAAACCTTTCATTTCCCTCCTGCATCGAAGCTTCCCTTCATCCTCAAACGATTTAAAGTCAAATTTCGAATGCATTCTGTGAGTTTCAAACACATTCAAGCCCAATAAGTTCGAACGATTCCCTAATGTAAGTTTTTTTTTGTTGATGTTAATCTAGGTTTGCGATTTGTTATTTTCAGCGAGTTTCAAATGCATTCAACGTAATGTTGACCTGTACTCCATCTTTGTTATTTGAAGCTCCATATGAAAGTCAGTCGGTTAATAAAGTTACTTCATAGCCATTGTACTTCATCTGTGACTTATACACCGCCACCAAAAGAAATGAACAAAAAAGGAAGACCAAGATTGAAGTAGTTGTTTGGAGCAAATTAATGACAAAAATGAAACTGAAATAAACCAGAAGACGTGAAGAAGATGAATATGTTAGGTTACTGATATTTAACCTGATGAACCAGTCATTTATATAGGTTCAGATAAGACAAAAATTGTTTAGGGATTTTAACAGTTGAAAAAAAAGTTTAGGGACTTAATCGATAAAATGCAAAAAGATTGTTGGGTTTTTTCAATATTAACCCTTGTTTTTATTAGTAATCTAAGGTTTTCATTGTGGGTGTATATGTGACATGTAATACTTAATTTTACAATCTGTCAAACAGAACTACTAGAATAGGCATTATTTTGAGCATTATGATTACAATCTGGCATTTTGATCTAGTGATCTTGCAATAATCTGTCAAAAAGGAATAGGCATTCTGATTTTAAGCATTAGTGCATTATATGGGGCATTTTTTTTATGTTGGTCGCCCTGGGCATTAAAAATCTTAGGACCGCCCTGTAAAAAGCGATAAACCATTCCAATTCTTGATTTTTTCAAACAAAAAAATCATTGTTATTTTTAATTAAACGTAGATAAAAATCAATAAAACTTCGATTTTTTTAATAAAAAACAACAAATCATTCGGAATTTAATTTTTTTTATTACTAAAAAGTGATTAACCATTTCAATTCTTGATTTTTTCAGACCATTTAGAAATAAAAAATTTATTAACTATTTGAAATGAAGAAACTACGAATCATTTTGATTTTATTCTTTTTCCAAATGAAAAAAACTTCAACAGGTCGTTATTTTGAACTTTTTTGAATGGAGAAAAGAAATAAATCATTTCAATTTTAGATTTTCCGAACGAAAAAAAAACTACAACTAGTTTTTATTTTTCTTAAATGAAAAAAGAACAGAGAAATATTTGGATTCTCAATAAATATTTGAAAAAAATGAACCATATATATCATATATAATCTTAAATAAATAATTATAGTAATACATAAAAAAAGCTAACCTAAATAATAACAATAAATATACAAATAAAAATTAGTAATTGAAACAAAAAGAATAAAAAATCAAATGTTATATTTGGATAATTAATTTATAAAAAGAAAGAAATACTATATATATATATATATATGAAAATTAAATTAAATTATTAAAAGAAAGTAACATTTTGGTCCCTGAAAGTATGATATGTACATAAATGGTCCCTGAAATTTCAAAGGACGAAAATGCCCCTGAAACTAACGGCTCAAGTTAACCGCCGTTAGTTTCAGGGACCAAAATGTTACAACTTTTTGATTTTAGGGACTAGTGGTGTAATAAAATTTTTTCAGGGACCAAAACCGTAATTTCATATAAACCACAGGGACCATTTATGTAATTTAGTCATAATTATATTATTATTATTAGACATAAACTTTAATTTTTCTAGACTTCTAAATACATATGAATGATAATAAGTTTTTTTTTTCTCATATTTAAACTTTCTATTACATTGTAGTTATCAATTATTTAAATATGAATATTTGATTTAAATTGCTTTTAAATCTTATTATATTAGATGTAAATTTAGAAAGATATGATTTAGATATTACTTGGTTTTCTTGAATATGATTTGTCATGTGTAAATTGTTAGGTGATAACACGTGACAGCACGATAAATAAGTTTATTTATAATTAATTTTAATTTATAAATTATAATTAGGATTAAAACTTGTAACATGTAATTTAAATATAAAAAATTTATTTTATAAATCAATTATATAATTCTAGATAAGACATTTTAGGTGAATTAGAGGTTTAATTAGGAAGGATTTAAAATCATTAAATTATAGTAGTAATCTTACAGTTTTTTTAAAAATCAATTATATAAATTAATTGAAAGAGTTATATTAGGCAAAATGAGCGGTAAAACAAAAATTAGAAGAGTTGAGAGAGTGACACGTGTCACAAATTATTTTGCTTTATTAATATATATAGATAGATATAGATTTTGGGAGAATTTTATGTATATCCCTCGTAAATTTTAAAATATCATATATACCCAACTTAAAATTTTAATATCATATATATCACTTCTAAATATCATAATATCATATATATCCAATTTTAATTAGTAATATCACATATATCTCTTTTAAACATTTTTAATATCATATATACCCAAATTCATTAATTTAATTATTTTAAAACTCATAATTAATATTACTTATTAATTAATGACCATTATACTCTTATTTATTTATCCTTTTAATTAAATTTCGTAATATCATATTTACCCAATTAAATTAAATTAATTAGAAAATGAACTAATTATATAAAGTTGATACAAATACAAACGGAAAACAAAATACACTAACGGATAATAAAGTCTTAATGGGTACTTAATGGGATTCGAAAACCCACGAAGATCCGAGGGGGATCCCTGATAAAAATCTAACAGGAAACGAGATTGCAACGGGATGGGAGGATCGATCCCCATCCCGACCGCCTCATTGTCATTCATATATCGGTTAAAAATGATGACTGATGATCGATCAAATCGTAAAATGGTTAGACGAATTTTACATTTGTTTATATGGTTTATTTATTTTGTTTATATAAAATAACATTTTAGTGTGAAATGTGAGATTATAATAATTTAATTAATATATATAGTAAACTTGCGCTCAACTTAGTAGTATTCTCACCGTTTTAGAAAAATGAAAAGAACTTGAGAGAATAAAAAGAGGAGAGGAAAATTGACGAAGAAGAATGGAAAACATGATTATTGATCATAAAAAACAAAGGCTATTCATTTTTTTTCTCATAATCAGGAGAAATCATTTTGGGTCTTATTCACATAATTTTTCTCGATTTCAATTCCCTTTTCAAAAAGTGTTTGAATCACTTAATTTTTGTATACATTACTACTTTCTTTTTATTTCTTTTTTAAATCAATCCTACTTCAAATAACACATATTTAAAGGAAAAGTTTAAAAGTAGGAGTAAGATAGTTTGTCGTTCAAGAAAAATAACACATATTTAAACAACATTTTGTAAATAAAAAAAATCCGTACAATTCATATATACTTGCCTAATTTGGATTGATGATGAGTTATGTTTATGCATCTTTCTTATAAAAGACAAATTTTATGGTAATTTAATTAATTTTGATGCCCTCATATGTTTTTTAAATTCAGTCACACATTAAATAAACAATATACAAAATCATACATGAAGGTTATTGATAACTAGCCGTACTTATTAGCATTTAGCAAGCCAAGCCACCATTATTACAAATAAAAAAACACCATGAATCCTAACACGAAAATGACTAAACTCCTTCTTTAACCACAAAAATTAGGTATCAAGGATGTTTTGACATAATTTATTTAAAAAAAAAAACCTCATCCACCATCATGTCATTGTCTTTAAAAATGTAGCACATTGACATTTCCGGGGGAAAAAAAACGAAAACAACCGAGTGCTTAGTAGCATAAAAAAGATTAATTAAAATCTCTCGTCTTCCTTGATGGTGGCGAGAACAACCATCAGCGGCCGCCTAACGACCACAATGAACTGTGGCGGAGCAACCTCCGTTACGAACCGGGGTTTTGAAATTTGGGATGTTATCATGATTAGGGATGAATTGAAGAAAGAGGGGTGAAAGTAAAGAGAATTTATAGATAGGAAAAACATATGCCGTATGTGGTAGGTTGTTATAAGTAGGCCGTGCAACCGTCCTTTACTTTTTTGTATTTATTACACGTTGTTTTCGTTTTAAAGGTTTGAAAACGAACACACAACTCATGCTAGCTGCATTTTTGTTTTTTTAGTTTTCATCATAAACGGAATATAAATATATATATTTTTCTATGGTTATAAAATAAGCATATTCCTTCGGTTAAATGCTTATAACAGCAACTTAGTTTGAATTGAATTGTTGAATATGGATTTTTTTTTGGTCTGCAACACTTCTACAATCACACTTACAGCCCTAAATAATATGTACTAATGCCAATGTTATTCCTCTTTTTTAATAAAGAGTGAAACTTTTGATTTGAATATTGTTATTTATCAAATGTCTCTTAGACCTGACAATGAAATTGTGTTTTGGGTTGTCTGGTTTGCGTTGACAAATTTTCATGTCAAAAATATGTCGACCCATTTATTTTTGTGTTGAGTTTAAGTCATGTCAACTTTGTTCGTGTTGACCCATTTTGATTATTGAATTTTGATTATTCTTTGTGTTCTTTTTCAAATTCTATTTTCAAATTTTGAAGTAGATATTCAATTGTTGGTTCAATTTAAATTTTTTAAAAATACAGATTGGATTTTACAACCCATATAACATTAAGAGTAATCTATTTGACCTATAATAAATTTTATATATATATATATATATATATATATATATATATATATATATATATATATATATATATATATATATATATCAATTGTTCAACATAATTATAATTAAATTATTTTACTTTTGGTTATTTTAGTTTTTACTAATATTTTTATATATTATTTTAGTATTTATTAAAAATCTATACAAGCCAATCAGGCTGATTTTGGATAACCAAGACTTGACCCTAACCCGACCCAAAAGTTTCATGTCAATTTTGTGTCGACCCATTTTTAACCTACTTCAGGTTCGTATAACTTTTTCCGGGTCAAGCAAGTTATCATGTTGTGTCAAAAATTGTTAGTCTCACTCTTATCGGTATATAGCCATATAAAAAAAATATTATGAGTTGTTTAGTAGGGTTTACATGAAAATAAAGAAAATGATGTAAAAGAAGTATCTTATTATAATGACTCGAAAATTTGTTTGCATGGATTTTTATGATAATTAAAAGTGTGTTCTCGCAATGCAATAACAAATCCAATATTTAAAGCTTGGTCCAACTTTCAATTGGCTAAAAGGGACAAGCCTATCGAGTTTTCATTAGGGGTATGGATGTAATCGAGTTGAACCAACTCGTGAGAAAACCGACATTGACTTTCGACTCGATTTTAACCATGAGCAAGCCTAATCTAGTCGAGTTTATATATATATTTACATTTTCCCCTCAACTTTATGTAATCATATATTTTTTATATTATATAAAACCCGATACCTACTTTTGTGACCTCCTCTATCTACACGCTACCAGTCACCTCATCTCGACGGTCAATCCACTTTTGGTGATTTTACCCATATGACAAATGACAATCACTATTCCGCCTTCAAGACAGAGACATACGACGACTAGAGACAATGACTTCACCTCAGTCCCTCACGGTTACACACTTCCATGGCAAACGAGAGTTTCCGACCAATAAAGTCGATGGTCCAAGACAATCGATGACTCGACACAGTTGGTTACCATCACAAAGTGAATTCCTAGACTGACATTTTGTTCCCATCGATCTCAACTCTTGTATATCACGGGAAAATACAATTGAATTAAAATCGTATGTTTCTTGTTTTGAATGTTTTAATTCAAGTTAAGATATGGATAATCTGATCCAAATTATTGATTTAGGAGTGAATTTGATACATTTTATGTATTTTTGTTTTATAAATGGTCTATTTCCATCAACTGGTTATTGTGCAAGCCAGGGCCGTGCCATGGATTTTATGGGCCCTGTGCAAAAGTCACAAAGAGACCCTTTGATTACAAAAATTTCAAAACATTTATACAAAATAGAAAAATAGCCAAATACAACTTACCTTTATTCCAACTCTCAACCGATGAACCACATAGTAATTTTCCATTTCCAAGTAACAACGGTCAACGGCTATGCAAAGAAAATGAAAAAACAAAAAAAAAACACCAGAGTGTATATTACTGTTGTAATACCTACAACTCAATGTGATAATTATAATAGTCGCTTCCTCTCCCAACAAAGTGCCGCTAGGCAGTTGCAATTCCAATGGCAAAGACAAAAGCGAATTTGAGCTTCTAAAATCTAAACTAAATAAATCCATCAGATTTTTTTTAGGCCCTAAAAGAATGGGGGCCCTGTGCGAAAGCCCACATTGAACATGCCAAGGGCCGGGCCTGGTGCAAGCGAAGGGGGTGTGTATGGCACTGGTTAAAATGAAATAGGAATTAGGAATTGAGGTTAATTGTAACTTGAAAATGAATCGAGCTAAGTCGTGTCGAGCTCCATAATGTTGAATACTTTAAAGGTGAGGTTGATTTAAAAAATTGTGCCTTATTGGAGCTCGTGGCCAGTTTCAAGCTTGAGTTGTTATATACGTCGAGTGTTAAATGTGACTCGAATATCAATGAAACAAGTTGTATCGATCCAAATTGATGAAGTGGTAAAAACCCGAATGTAATTTGACGTGATAAGTTTTTGGAGTTGACCCTTAGTTGTATGCGTTTTATGTTTTGTTAAGGAGTAAAAGAAACATGATAAGAAATAGAGAAAATTACTGATTTGGTCCCTGTGGTTTGTCCATTGTTGCTGGTTTGGTCCTTTAAGATCAAAAATTACTCCATTGGTCCCTATGATTGTATTTTTGTTTCATGGTTAGTCCTTTTCATAAACGACCATTAAGTATGCAGGTTAATGAAAGGGTAATTTGGTCTTTTACATACTCTCTCTCCTCACCATTCTTCCTAATAAATAACATATTTCTTCATCTTCTCCGTTTATCCTCCCTACCATTTTCTCCTTCTTCTCCATCATTTTCTCCTTCTTCCTTCTTCCTTTTTTTTTTCATTTGATCAACACAATGCTTTGCTGGTGCGGAAGAGTAGCAATAGTAAAAACATCTTGGATTGGGCTATCACGATGTTCTCACTGTCTACGCTCCCAAACACGTTCGTTATGGGGATCCCGCTTCTAAAAAAGGAAGAAGGAAGAAGGAGAAAATGATGGAGAAAATGGAGAAAATGGTAGGGAGGATAAATGGAGAAGATGAAGAAATAGGTTATTTATTAGGAAGAATGGTGAGGAGAGTGAGTATGTAAAAGACCAAATTACTCTTTCATTAACCTGCATACTTAACGATCGTTTATGAAAAGGACTAACCATGAAACAAAAATACAATCATAGGGACCAATGAAGTAATTTTTGATCTTAAAGGACCAAACCAGCAACAATGGACAAACCACAGGGACCAAATCAGTAATTTTCTCTAAAAAATACAATGTCACAGTTGGATTAGTATAGTAGCTGGGTTTGACAATTACTGGTTATTATTTTTAAGGTAGGGTTCTCGAGCTTCGTTTATATATTGTAATCGATAGTTATTGTTTATGTCCTCGCTGGTTAACTTTAATTGAAAAAATATTCCTTTCTACTTGTGGATGTAGGTTTAATTGACAAAACCACGTAATACCACACGTTCTTGTGTGCTTGCTTATTTGATCATTTCATAATATCGAGTTTGACGATACCCAACTTGACATGGCTCAAAGATACCCTTATTGACCGGTCAATTTTAACCACAATATAACCTTATCAAACAATAACTTATAGTTCTATATTTATATCAATTAACAAATAAAAAGACATTTACTCATTGTAACTTCTCATTTATAACATAAGATTTTATTAAAAGATCATATCTTTAACACTACTTTTTCTAATTAAATACCAAGGTAAATTACAATTTTCATCCTTGTGGTTATATATAAATCATGGTTATGATTATTTTCACGTCAAAATTACAATCTTGTTAGTAAAAAGTAAAAACATACTAACAAAATATAATAATCAAAACAAATCAAACTTATAAACTAAGGTCGTGTTTGGTAGTGACAATCGGCGGAAAGGAAATGAAGACAAATTATTAGTTAGGAGACTCGAATTATGTATATCAAATTCTTTATGAATTCTCAAGCTGTATCAATACATAACTTAAAATTCAATTCTATCGTTTCTTTAGCAACGATGATGAATCAAATAGAAACTAAAATTAAGGAAAAAGAAATACAACAATCATAATATTATTGTATTTTAAAATTTTATGGTCTAAGAAGGTTGCATTTAGTTAACGAAAACTAGTTATTTTTCAATTTCAGTTTTCAAGTTATCGTTTTTAGAAACAAACAAGAGATTCTATGAAAAATGAAAACTTGTTTGTACGATGAAGTTTTAGTTTTAAGAAAAATAAGATGAGTGATTATAAAATAAAAAAATAGGATAGGTGATAGAAAAGTAAGAGAGAGAAAATGAGTATTATAAAGATTTATAGGGTAGGTAATAGAAAAGTAAGAGAGAGAATATGAAAAGTGGTATTTTAAAAAGTGAAATGAAAATTTATGAAATTGTTGTTAAGTAAACAAGTTTTTATTTTTTTTGAAAAGTTTTTATGAAAATTTTCGGTAACTAAACGCAACATTAGGATTTTATCATTTTTTTTCTTTTCGATTTTTTCAACCAACCGCAATCTAATAATTATTATTTTATAATGTATGATACCTCACAATGTATATTTTGGTTATTCCATTTTGACGACATTTTCCCAACTCACAAGTCCGTGATCCATAGCCGGTTTAAAAATTCAAATACCCAACGGTCTTCTTTATTTCTCGCATAACGGCAAAAGGTGAAATCACTTCCTAACGAAATCATCGCATTCCACACACAAACACACCAAAAAGATTAGGGACAAAGCATTCATTCCTCCCACTACTTTCTCTTTATTCAAGAAAACGGCAGAGTTGGCCCTTTTTTTATTCGAGTTCAAATAAATCTTCCCTCTTTTCATCAATGGAAGATCATCGTTTTGACCCGCTTCTAATCACTGATGTCCACAGGCAACAACAGCAACATCAAATCCAACAGGAAATCCGGCCTAATCGTACGTTTTCTTTTCCTTCGATTTTAGATGAATGATGATGGAGCTATTGTTTAGTTTAGTATTCGATTAGGGTTTGTGTCTTCTTTTTCTGACTCTTGGAAATATTTCTGATCGCCAGCACCTGTTGTGAGCTTTCAGACTTCTGTAATGGCTGATCCTGATGATACATGTTATAACAATATTGAAGGTGAGAAATGTGTATAAAGAATCGATTTTTATTGTTGGGTTTCTTGAAGGGAAATTTGCTTCTGAACTAAATTGGTCTAATTGGTTTCTTGAAATAGAAATTTCTTTGCTAAATCTTAGCCCTGAAGCAGCTAGGGCTAAAGATTGTATGGATCCAATTGGAAATGATGTCCTTGACGGTGAGAATGTGAATGAAGTACCATTCATCATCTTGTTTTACTGGACCGTGGATGTACTGATTAGGGTTTATGCTTTTTTGAAATAGAAATTTCTTGGAGGGATTGGACTTCAGAAACAATTGAGACTGAAGATGTTCTTGATAATAAAAATACGAAGAAAGGTTCTAAAATTTCCCACTTCCGTATAAAATTTCAAGATTCATGAATTTGATTGGTGGGTTTTTTTTTCTTTTACGGATTTGCAGGTTATTCGAAGCTACAGTTTTCCTTGACTTCACCTGATTTAATTATAGGCTATGGATCCCCGGATATCCCTAATCGAACTTATGAAGATTCACCTACGATATCTAAACGATCCTCCCTCGAGCTATCTTTTGATAACGGTATTACCGAGGGGTCTGAGATGAAGGAGTATGATGACATTCCAACAAATTCACAGGAAGATCTTGGCAGTTCAGAAGCTTCATTTGAGCTTGTTCCATTGGCACCGTGTCAAGTAATTATCTTTCAACTATTTTGTCTGAATTTCACTTGAATCAAAATATTTTATCCCTTTTGAGGTTTCGACAATCATACATCAAAGACCGGTACAGGCTCGTTTCCAGAACCACAAGAGTTTCACTTAACATATTGCTTGGTTTATTTCTTTTTAGGAAGGTGAAGGGTGTGATGAGCACGAGAATGAGAAGGACGAATTGATGAGAGCGAAGAGGGCTTTGGAGATTATGAAGAGGGAAAATGAGTGCAAGAGTAAAGAATGTGAGGAAGCTTTGAAGTCCTTAAGAGAACTTCAAAACGAGTTAATGAGAAAATCAATGCATGTTGGATCACTCGGTAATAACCAGTTCGTGGGTAAAATTTCAGAAGTTGCATAGAACATCGTTTGATTTTTTGAAGTTTTGTTAACAGCTTTTGCAGTTGAGGGTCAAGTAAAGGAGAAGAGTAAATGGTTCTCATCTCTTAGAGATATGTCAAGAAAACTAAAGGTCTCATAAATACCAATGCTATATCGTTATTATATGAAATCATCATTGTTCTTATAAGATGTGTTTTCTGGAAACAGATAATGAAAATGGATCAAATCAAGCTACTAGAAGAGGCAAAAACTTACAAAAAATGTGTTGATGATGTGAATGAAATGAGTTGTGTCATTCAATCAAGAAGTAATTTTCTTATTTAATTACTCTTTTCATTTTATATTCCAAATTAAAGATTGAAAGCAATTTATGTTCTTTGTTCAATAGTTGATGAACAAGTTAAACAACATGAAGATCTTAAGATCAAATTCAATGAAGGAGCTAAAGAAAGGAAAGAATTCTACAACAAGATTCAAGAACTGAAAGGTTAGATTTTGTCGGGCTAGTTCTGGGATATGATGCATTTATATGTTGAGAAAACTGTATTCGACTTATGATAATGGTCCGTATTGTAGGGAATATTAGGGTGTTTTGTCGGTGTAGACCATTAAACTCTGAAGAGATTGCTGAAGGAGCTTCAGTGGCATTTGATTTTGAAGCCTCTAGAGATGGTGAACTAAGAGTAAAATCAAATGTAGCGTTTAGAAGAAACTTTAAATTCGATGCAGTTTTTAGCCCTCAAGCAAACCAAGGTAGCTAATACATAACCATACAAACTTTTTACTTTTCGATGTTTGTTAATTGTTTTTCTATAGTTGATGTTTTTGAGGACACATCCGCATTTGCAACGTCGGTCTTGGATGGATACAATGTATGCATATTTGCTTACGGACAAACTGGGACGGGGAAAACTTTTACAATGGAGGGCACGGATGCAGACCGAGGAGTAAATTTTAGGACTCTAGAAGAGTTATTCCGTGTCATTAATGAACGCAAGAATCAAGTTCGATATGAAATATGTGTCAGTGTTTTGGAAGTTTACAATGAGCAGATACGCGATTTATTGCTACCAAGTTCTCAGCCTGGAGCCACTGCAAAACGGTAGACCTACATCTTTCTCTTGTGGCGTGTTTGTGACAATTCAGTTTTAGATAATATGACAATGTTTTTGTGTAGGCTTGAAATAAGACAAGTTGGTGAAGGGTTGCACCATGTTCCGGGATTGGTTGAGGCCCATGTGAGCAACATGGGTGAGGTTTGGGAGGTTTTGAAAACCGGGAGTAATGCAAGGGCTGTTGGATCAACCAACGCTAATGAGCATAGTAGCCGATCCCATTGGTGAGTCCTGTTTGTTCTTTCCCATAAACTCTGGTCAACTTCTTAAACAACGATGTAAATGCGGTATCCTTTGTGTGCAGTATACATTGTGTCATGGTTAAAGGGGAGAATTTGGTGAGTGGAGAATGCACAAGGAGCAAGCTTTGGCTCGTTGATCTAGCAGGAAGCGAAAGGGTGGCTAAAACAGAAGTACAAGGGGAAAGACTCAAAGAAACACAAAATATAAACCGATCGCTTTCTGCACTTGGAGATGTTATATCTGCGCTAGCAACTAAGAGCCCACACATTCCCTTTAGGTACTGAAATGCATCTGCAAACTTCTAAATCTTTTCATTCGATTAAATTGGTTCCTAATTATGGTTTTCTTCTGCAGAAATTCAAAGCTTACTCATTTGCTTCAAGATTCTCTAGGTATTATCAAAGAAGATACAATAGAATTTCCATTTACCTTGTAACATAATGAATACAATACCTGATGATGTTTTATTTAGGTGGAGATTCGAAGACGCTAATGTTTGTGCAGATCAGTCCTAATGAGAATGATCTAAGCGAATCACTTTGCTCCCTCAACTTTGCAAGTAGAGTGAGAGGAATAGAGTTGGGGCCTGCAAAGAAGCAAATCGAAAGCTCCGAAGTTTTAAAATACAAACAAATGGTAATCTTGCTCTCAACTTTGTGTGCATACTCTTTGAAACATGAACCGAAACCCTCATTGTTTGTTTTGTATATCATCTTCTTAGGCCGAGAGGTACAAACATGAAATGAAGAACAAAGATATGCTAATCAAGAAAATGGAGGATAACGTTCATGGTTTAGACATGAAGCTGAAAGAAAAGGAGTTGAAAAACAAGATTCTGCAAGATAAGGTATATACAACAAGAAGAACTATTTGTTTGACTTGGTGGATCAATATCATAAAATGGATCCGGGGTTTTGTTTTTCAGGTTAAAGAATTGGAATCACAACTTTTGGTAGAGCGAAAAATCGCACGCCAGCATGTTGACACGAAGATAGCAGAACAACAAATGAGGCATCAACAACAGCAAGACGAGCCAAATTCCACGCTTTCAAGACCTCCACTAGCATCAAAACCGTTAAGTACTCAAAAGAATTTCGATGAAAACAAAGACAACCAAGCAAATATCGTTCACGAGAACACCTACAAACTCCCCGTGCCTTTTCCTCCAGCGAGAGACTTGGTCAACCTTGATGACTGTATTGAAAAAGAAAACAACCCATGTCCGCCAGAACCATTCACAATTCCAAAACGAACCGGTAGAGCCTCCATTTGCACAACCTCACAGAGAGTCCCGGTGAGATCGGTACCACGACGGAACTCTCTTATCCCACTACCGCCTACTATCGCACCAGTTTCAACAAAGTACGTTCCACATCTTCCATTGCCATCAATTCAAGCAGACAACGAAAACATGGAGGGGGATGAAAGCTCTATGGATCCGTTAGCTACAGATAGTCCTAAAAGGAGCAATGGCAGTGGAAAGCAGCTGATGAATGCGTTGAGACGCAGCCTTAAGAAAAACCAAATGAAGTCTCCTATGCATCCACAACAAATACGAAGAGCGGGTGGTTTAAACGTAGCAGTTGAGCGTGTTAGAGTATCCATTGGTAGTCGAGGGCGTATGGCTCATAGAGTTCTTGCAAACGGAAGAAGAGGAAAGCAACAAAACTACATGGAGAAGGAGCGTCGATGGAATATAGGGAAGGGAGGGATGTAACTCCAACGGCATTCGGTATCTCGGGGTTGGCTTTCTTTTCCATTCTTTTTTTCCAGTTTCTTGATGTTTTAAACCAAAGATAGCTGGTCTTGACAAAAAACTCAAATTGTTATATTGATTAATGTAGATAGTTTGCATACACTATGGGTGTGATTGATTCTCGATTTAATGAATCTTAATTTGGTTGGTGTTAGATTTATAATTCAAGAATTGGTTTTTATATTCGTTTTCTTGCCTTGCAGTTGCAGCTTTTGAGCTTTGATTCTTAATCTAGAACATAATTTCAGTATTGACAGAACTATGAAGATGCTTACTTAAAGGCTAAACATATTGTTAAAAGGTAAACAATATATCACAATATAGAAAGCCTTTTGGATACAGTTTGCTATGCATTCTTACATGGATTAATTTTCAGACATTTGATGGCCATGTTTGACCTATATTGTAATTTGTAAGCCCAAGCTGGTGGTGATTATAAATTCCAAAACTGCCATTGTTTTTTAGGGATAATTAGGTAAAACTCTCTGAACTTTTGAAATTCTTGGATAGCCGCGAGAAATACGGCTCGCCCCATTTCCCGATTCTTTCCGGCGAAAGACCTTATTAGGTTAGGGTCCCGAAAAAACTCACGGATTTAATATTTTACCCGTTTAACCGGTTACTTGATCCCCGTGGCACACACATAGCATGCCTACTTGGAATTTCGGTGATATAGTTTTTTCCGTTTAAATCGCTCAACAAAAAATGTTTGTCTTGAAAACAATCATAGCTGACATTTGTCTTAAGTCGTTTAATCAAAACTTTTGTCATACAAATCCTCCCTATACATGAAACTTCTGTAATATATTTTTGTATAGGGTTAATTGAGAGAAATAGCAACCTACTTTGTCAAAATTCACAATTATAGCAACCTACTTTTATTTTTACCAATAATAGCAATCTACTTTTTATTTTCTTAAGCTTATAACAACCTACTTTAAGTATTACCATGTACAGCAGTTTTCTTTCTATTTTTTACAATTATATTAACTAGTCTATTGTTATGTAACATGTTAGTTTTTGAATAATATAAAATATAATTTGGTAAAGTAGTCTACGTCATAAAAGTAACTTAATGAAAAGTTTCTTTATTCCTTTAGACGATAATGTTTAATCGATTGTTAATTTTATACAATAGATGTGTTCATGATGTTTAAAAACAGACATTACATGTATAAGTAATTGATTAGTTGTTATAATCATGAAAAAAATAGAAAGTAGATTGTCATAATCGGTAAATTTAAAGTAGATTGCTATAATCGTAAAAAATAGAAAAGTAGGTTGTTATTATTGGTAAACATGAAAGTAGGTTGCTATAATCGTGAATTTTGACAAAGTAGGTTGTTATTTCTACCCTTTTGTATATTATTATGTCAACTTAATTTTTATTTTACATATTTAACGAGTTTGTTTCAACATATTTTGTGTTGATATTGATTAATTTATTTTTGTATCGAAAATATGTTGGCATAAACTAATTAACCATGTAAAAATTTATGATGGTTTACACTTTTTTACATGTTTGATGAGTTTATATTAACATATTTTTGACACAAAAGTATATTAGTCAATATTATATAAAAATATGTGGACACAAACTTAATATATATGTTAAACGAAAAAATGTCTTAACATGTATACATGTTGATCAAACAACCGGTTAACAAGTAAAAACACAAATTCCTATGTGAAAGACTTAATCGAAAAAACTGAACACTTCTGAATTTTTTTAGGTAATCCATTGTCTTTATAATTTCAGTTGACTACAAAATTCTAACTATAAAATACACATGCTCAATCCAAGAAAAGCATGAAACTGATCAAATATAAAATGTGTTGCAGGGATTTTAAATTTGCGTATATTTAGGTTATGAAATTGAAATTTAACTTACATTATATAGTATGTTTATTGATTGGTTTATAGAATGATATTTTAAGGATCTTAAGGTATGTGTTGTAAAATGTTATGAATCTAAATTCTATTACAAACAGCTAAAAATGTTGATTCTTTTATCATATATTTTGATGAAATTAAACAAATTTATACTCACGTTTTTGTATTCCAAAATTCTAAATAGAGAATTGTATTTTCACTCATTCTCTTATGATTTGACATGTACATACTCTTGATTTGACATTTTCTTTAATATTTTATTTTTTATTGAATTGTGATCGGTTAACAATGTTGATAAGACATGTTAGTGGGTGGCGTGGTTAGTAAAAGGAAGCTATGAATAACAACCACTTTCTAAATATCCTATAAATAAATTCTAGTTATTCTTAAATTTAAATTAGCACATGGTTTTGAACGGTCTAAACAACAATAAATATAATATAATACATTCCAATTTGAACCAAGTGTTAGTTTTTTTTTTTTTTTTTCAATCTGAACTTTTTTTTCTAAACAATAAATTTAATAGCACATGTTCATTTCACCTTTTTGGCTTTGAACTAATGTTGAATAAAATTATTATTTGATTTTTCAAATATAAATTTTAGATGACAAAAAGTTAGGTTTTTTTTTGAAATACTTAAAAAGAATTGTCAATAGGATACCAATAATAACAGTTATAATAGATATTAATTAATAGCAACATTAACAATAGTTGCAGTTGCAACAATAGCAATACTTTATCAAGTATATAATTTACTGACATCTTCTAGATCTATAAGCGGATCAAGAAGCTCCATGTTTCGTGGGTTGAATGGCTATGTTGTCCATCGGGTTCTTTGTCTTGAGTTTATGGCTGCTCGGTTAAGTTGTTTCTTTTCAGTTGGATTTTTGGGTATGATGTTCTCTTTGTTTTTGTCATCGCTATTGGTTTCTTGGCTATTTATTGGTTTTTTGGCTAGTGGTTTTGCTTCGTCAATGTTGTTGGCTCTTTGGGAACTGGTTTGTCTGGGAGACTCAGTTCTGGTTCTCAATCTTTGACTGCTAGATGCATGGCTTAACGTGGGTTCTGCCTATTGATGTTGATTCATATTTAGGTTATGTTTAGGGGCGGACCGAGCCTTTCGGTATGGGGGTCAAACGATCCCGATAATTTTTTCTTTTACGTGTTATATATATGGTTAAAATATTTCCGACCCCCATGATTTTTTAATTCCGACCCCTATACTTTTGATAAATTTTTAAAAAATTTATATATAATAAAAATATTGATACAAAAACTAAAAAAATATACATATATGTAATAATTGGTTACCTATTTAACAAATAATTAAAGACAAAAACTTATATTTGGGTTTGGGTTTGGGCCAAAAAATTAAAAATTTTGTTTGAGCTCCTTAGATTAGGGTTGCTGAGTTTGGCTATTTGGGGCTTGGGTGGTCAGCGCCCATATGCCCAGCCCAGACGAAAACACAGAAGGGAAGAAGACGGAAGAAGCAGTAGGTGTGTGTGAGTGTGGTGTCCGTGTTGCAGCCGCTCAATCGAAGAAGACGAGAAAAAAACGTACCTGTCGCCGCCTCGCCGGCCTCGCCCCTGCCTGTCGCCGGCCGCCGCTGCCTGTCGCCGATCGCCGCTTCCTGCCAGACGCTGTTGTCTTCTTTCTTCTCCTCTTCTCACCGCTTCTCTCACTGTGAGAGTCCCACAGGTATACGACTCAAATGCAAAATAATTGACTCAGGTACTCATTCTCTCTTCTCTATTCTCATTTTTAACTTTTAAGTATTTATAATTTATAAATTATAATAAAATATGAAATTATCAGTTATTTAGTTTAATAGTTGGACTACTTGAAATCTTGAATACTTTGTATAGATTAGACTATTATTTAAGAGTTAAGAGAAAACTCATAGGGGCCAACTTTAAAATGTAGTTTTTGTTTATCTGTAAGTTTGTAACGAATAACGATTAATGAAATCGTATCATTTACGTATTTGTTTAATTACATGATCTATATAAACCGACCCGAAAGTTTGAAATTAAAAAAAAAAATAATTTGTAGTCGCAAACACTTCCACTCTCGAAGCTATTAAATTCCGACCCCGATAAAAAAAATTCCTGGGTCCGCCACTGGTTATGTTTGTGGTTTGAAGTATGGTTTTTGAAATCGGTTTGAGGATAGCTTGTCAGTTTTGTTTTCATGGTGTATGTTTGTTGCTAACTTGTGTTTTCTTCCTCGGTTTGTTATGTTCTTATCTTGCTTTACTTACCTCATTTTAATTAAATCTTTTAAGACGTGGGGAGAAATACTACTTGCTTCTTTCCCTTGGTTACTATAATCCCATCCTTGCCCTTAAAAAAAAGTTGACATCATTCTTACTTCTTAACAACAATGTCATAAATCTACATATATAACAATAACGCTTATTGTCACGTATCACTTCTACATTTCACTATAAAAGATAAATATATTTTTTTTAAAATAAAACAAAAGTTAAATACTATCCATTATTTTCAAAATCTATAAATATCAAAAAATTAATGAATTTCGTTCATCATTTTCTAATATAATAAAAAAGCTAAACATCACATGACATCATCACATTTCATCGATATATACGTTTTTAAATAAAATAAAAGATAAATATAGGGATGACAAAAAACTCGAACCCGACGGTGAAAACCAAAACCGATTAAAATGGGGCGGTTTTTCCCGGACCTGTTATTTTAAATGGAGATGAGATTTATAATACCCGTTCTGATAACCTGATTAAAACACCATTTAATACCCGTTTACTTTTTACATAATGATAACTATTTTATTTATAATTACATTATATATGTTGTTTTTATTATATTTATATCATATAATAATAAATATTTTTATTTGTTTGTACACCTTCATATAATTGTTAGTCAAGTTTATAATTATTTTGTTTATGATTTTATTCATTTTTGTAATCGTTTATGGTTTTAATCACTATAAATTTTACTTGTTTAGGTTTAACAATGACCTCGAAATAATTTTTCACCGTTTAATTAAACATATATTATAAATGGGTTCCCCGAATCCCCACGATTTTTCCCGACTACCCGACGGGGATCCCCGTTAAAGCCCCGCGAATTTTTAATACGGGGACAGGATGACCAATCCCCGCCCTAAACCCGCTCCGTTTCCATCCCTAGATAAATACAATTCATTAATTTAGATCTATAAATATTAATAAATAATTAACTCTATTATTTGTAAAAAAAATACAATATTAAAAAAGAGGATATCACAATATTTTGCTTGTTGTAATAAAATATATAAACATTATGTATCAAATATATCAACTAAAAATATAAATTAAAAAATATATGGATCTTTATGTATAAATAATAATAATAATAATAATAATAATAATAATAATAATAATAATAATAGTCACATGACCTTCTTTTGACGAATCAAATTTTAGTTTTTTCATAAATATGTTATACTTTTAATAAAAAAAAAATTTAAATTAAATTAGATCCATATATTATATCATCAATATTCATATCAAATTATAGTTTTTTCATAAATTTGTTATACTTTTAATCAAAATTAAATTTAAATTAAATTAGATCCATATATTATATCATCAGTATTCATTTACATGTCTAACTGAGAAATAATTTAGTAACAATCTAAATTTGATAAAATTTAAATCTACGTTCTATATCTACGTTTTACTAATATTGTTATCCTCATTGTACTTAACCATATGAAAGTGAGGATGAATTAGTATTTTTATATAAAGTTTTAGTGTATGACAAATTTTTATTGTGTACAAATCACTACCCTAGTTTTATATCCCAAACCTAAATGTTATTTGTTGTTTTTTAAGAAACCAAGAATGCAAGTAACAAACCTCCAAACAAGTTGGGGGTCTTAAATCATTGCTATTGACAACACTATGATTGGAATTTAGGAATCATTACAATACAATACATACTCATACTTGTATGATATTATTGAACCATCTCACTCATTTGTTTTAATATAATAGATAATTAGATACCTAACTAATTAATCATTAGTCAACAACGTAGAGTTGTGTATACCACACACAACACACACACATGTGTGTCTGCGCGCGCACAGACGCGTATCCATGTATATTCGGTGGGGGTCAAACGACTCCGATAATTATTTTACTGTGTTATATATATAGTTGAAAAGTTTCCGATCCCAATGATTTTTAAAAATCGACTCCGATGATTTTAAAAGTTTTGACCCTCCAACCTTTTTTCCCTTTCTCTTATGTGTTATCCTTTCAATTTATATAATGTTTAAGTTTTTATTTCATTTATATAATGTCTATAGATTATAAAAATATCAAATATAAATTATTAGATATTTAAGTTGTTAGTTAAATTATTGTTTACATGTTTATCACTAAGTAAAATTGTTAGTATTAGTTTTGTTATTTGTATTATTATTGTTGATTTATTAACATAAATATTGTTAAGTTTTTTTTTTTATTTCATTAAAAAATGTAAACCGATATTAAAAAGAAAGTTAGCAAGATTTGAATATTCGCTGTGAGTGACTTTCTATGGAATCCCTCCAAAATGATAAATATTATGGAATATTTATCCATTATTGAACTCGAAGTCCTGACTTGGAATCCAGGTTAACATATTTGTACTGCTAGGTTACAAGACATTTGGTTCTTTTCGGATTATCATCCTAATCAAAATAAAGAAATTAAACGAAATTACTTGATTAGTGGACATGTTTCGTAAAGAACAACCGTAGACCTAAATTTTTTTGGTTTATAACGATTAATAACATTAAAACTTTTACTTATTTGTCCCGTTATTTAATCAAGATGAACCATTCTAAATTTTTATAAGACTGAAAATTCTTGAAAGGGCCACAAATACTCGTAATCTCGTAGCATTATTAAATTTTGATCCCTATAAAAAAATTTCATGGATCCACCATTGTATGTGTGTGTGTGTGTATGTGTGTGTGTGTATAAAACAAACCTTAGAGCAAAGGGTATGGTCAAGTCGCTTGGGCACGGCCTTGCCACCTCGGCCTGGAGCCGCCGGGAACACCACCCCCGGTGGCCGGCCCCGCGCGATTCCGACCCCTCCCCGGCTTCCCCTCCCCGCGCGACCCCACTCTCTCTCTTCCTTTGTCAACTGTCAAACCACACACACAAAACACTTCTTTTCCTTTTTTTGTTTACGGTCAAAACACACACACACACAGACATACATACATACATACATATAATTTTAGTTTTATAATTTTTTATTTTTATTTTTTGTTTCTTATTATAGTTTCGTAATTGTTGTTTCGTTCGTACAGTTTCGTATTTTACTTTCGTAATCGGGAAACACACAATAACCTTCAATCAGATCTTGTGAAACATATTGCACTTGCCCAAATACCAAATTTAGACGGTTAGTTTGTATTTTTTTAATGTTCATTCATAATTTTAGTTTTTATTTATTGTTATGTATTTTTTATTTTTAATTTGGTAATTTTTAATTTTAAGTTATGTACTAGTTTTTAAATATTTATGGAATTAATTATTTTAGTTTTAATTGTTTTATTAATTAAAATGAATTTATTTTAAGAAAATTAAGAAAGATGGAAATGTATATAAAGATGAGTATTTCCAACTTAGAAAGATGGAGCAAGGTGGGAAAAGGTGGAGAGAGAAAAGCTGATGTGACGCTGAGGTGTACAAAAAGGTGGTATGAAAAAGATGACCATACCCTTCACTCTTAATGTACGTATTACATGTCAATATGTGATATATGGCACTATATATGCATAATCGTTTTGTTATTATATACAAATTTTATATATGATAAGTACATATAGTTTTTATATTAACTCATGTATTCACGTTACATTTAAAAAGTTAATATTACAAATGCAAATGTGATATCCTATTTGATAATTTGAATTAATATGAATATAACTATATGTAAATTACGTGGAACTAAAAAATTCTAATATTAAAAGTATTTTAAAAAAAACATATAAATTTGATATTCTATGCCAATAATAAGATGCATTTATTTATTTAAAATAAAATAAAATTAGGTGTAGGGATCGGATACATTGAACCTTGGAAAAGAAAAAATTGATGGGGTGCGTTTCCTGTCCAATTATACCCAATTTTAACCCCATTTTATATTTCTCACTCTTCTGTTCTTGTGCATGAATATAAATAAATAAATATTCTACATTAATTAAATGTCTTTCTTTAAGCATCATTATTAAAAATGATGTTGGTCTTTTTTTTCTAGTTAATTCTCTAAGTCAATTACCAAAAATAACAATTTATTATTTAATTTTTTACCAGTCTATAACAATATTATTTATTTTTTTTAACATTAATAATATTATTATTTATAATTTTTATAATTAATAGCATCAACATAAACTTTTTGCTCAAAAAAGTTTTTTAAAAAAAAGTAAAGTTTTGAGTCCTTTAATCATAAATAAATAAATAAAATTGGGTAAAACAAAATTATGTTGTTATTTTGGTCAATTTGTCCTTTCCTTCATTGTTACAGCTTCTAGCTTTATCATTACAAAAGAATGTACATAATTAAAATAATATATATATTTTGTAACTAACAAAATTCTGCTTTTCTTCATAACAGGAAATAATTAAAATAATTTTATACACAGAAAAAATTAACATGTGTATTATAATCATCATATTTCCATCTTAAAGTTAAAGGTGACGTTAAGTTGATATATAGTTCATATACAAGCTTTAGTTAGAATGCATACAAATTCAATTAACCTTGATAATCGATCAAGTAAATGTCATATATTGATTCATACAATGAATGAACACACACACATATGTATGGTGAGTTCAATGGAATACCAATGTGCATTAGGAAACCTCAGAAAACTACGTGGAGAGGATTGTGCATCACATATGAAGAATCGTGCATCACAATCACCTGAGGCATTGTGCATAGTGCATCACGATCATTTGATGCATTGTGTGGCCGGTCCAAGTCGGGTCAGTACGACGGTCCAAATCGATATGGTTTTTGACTGGTCATCCAATTGAAGTTAAACTATCATTTTATGCATCTTCACAAAAATAAAACAATAAATTAGTTAGCCAAGAATCAAACCAAGACCTCTAACTTAATAACATAATGATTTAACCATTAAACTACAAATCATTTTGTTATTAAATTTATTGACATACTTATTTTAATAATAAACTAATTCTTTAATATATTAATTTATTAAATATCGAATCCAAGATCTTTAATTCCATAGATCAACATCGAATTTTATTCACTAAGTTTTTTTTTACGATGCACTAATTAGTTAATATATATATATATATAAAAAACTTTGTTATTAAAAGATATGTATCGATAAATTTGATAATTAAAGAGCTATTAGTTTAATGGATAAAATATTGTTTTATGGACCAAAAGGTTCTGGGTTCGATACTCAGCTAAGTAACTTAAAATATTATTTTTATGGAGAATCATAAAATCCATGGACCGAATTCAATTGAAAGGACCGGTTGAACCGTTGGACCGACTCGATCCCGGACTGGCCACATGATGCATCAAATGATCGTGATGCATTATGTATGGTGGTTTCCTGAGGTTTCCTAATGCACACTGGTTTTTCATTGAACCCAACTATATATATATATATATATATATATATATATATATATATATATATATATATATATATATATAGGGGTGGGTTCAATGGAGAACCTTATGCATCGAAGAACCTTGGAGAACCACAATGCATCGCTAGAAAAACTGAAATGCATCACGTAGAAATTGATCCATCACACGGGAATTTGATGCATCACGTGGAAATAATGTAGAAATCGATGCATCACGCGAGAATTTGATGCATCACGTGGAAATAATGATGCATTACAGGGGAATTGTGATGCATTTGTGGTGGTGCATGGAGGTTCTTCAAGGTTCTTCGATGCATGGAGGTTTTCCATTGAACCCACCTCTATATATATATATATATATATATATATATATATATATATATATATATATATATATATATATATATATATATATATATATATATATATTATCATTAGACCTTAAGAAACATAAATAATAATCATTATATATACATACAATTACGTAATGGTCTCGACCAATGAAATTTTCTTCTTTTTTCTTTTTCTTTTAAAAAATTTTAATTTTAAATTTTTTATAATACACTCTCATAAGGGGGTGTTTGTTTTTTAGCACTTCGAACCTCTTCTCGCAGACGCGGGAAGAGGTGTTTGCGGGAAGTGTGTTTGTTTCTACTTAACCTTTATGTCTGCCCGCGTCTTCGAAATTCCGCAGACGTCTTCCAATTAAACCAATTAAACTTTGAAATTATATATTTTGTCTTTTTGTTCAGTTTATTTTCTATATAAATTCAACTATGTAAGTTTTTTATGAAAAAAAGTTAAAATTGAACTCTCGCAGACATTTTTTAAGATAAAAAACAAACAGTCTTTTCTTCGCAGACCGCAGATTTTTAAGCCACCTCTTCTAATTGCAGACTTTCGCAACTAAGTTCACAGATCGCATACATTAACCTCTTAGAAAACAAACAATACCTTAGTGTTATCTTTTATTTAGCCATTTTATTTTGATAATTTTCATTTAATTCTCTTTTAACAATTATTATTATAACATTTTCTTACATACTTAAAATTATGATTTTAATTATACATATGTTTGTAGTTGTCTTTTGAAACTATTATGTTATGTTTAATTGTATAAAAAAACTTTATCATTCAGATGCACAATACAAAATTCTAATGAAATTGTTTTATGATTAAGATGTAACTATTTAACCTTTAGATTTTTTTATTAAATACGATCATATATAGCATTGAACATTACTATTATAAAGTTGCAAACGCTAATCGATATATTAGAGATATTACCGTTATAAATTTAATAGATTTGTCCGTAAAACCAATAAATTAAATTGACGACCAACCTAATCAATGTAAAAATTTCAAATTATGGTTATGAATTTTTGATTAATTAATTCTGGTTCCAATCCGATTTAATACGACATTGTTTGTAATTTTAGCATTGCAAAATCTAGAAAACCAATGATAAGAACCGACTACCAGTATCATTTGTCTTGCTTCTTGAATCTATACGACTTTCCAATTTTATTCTTCGATGTTGGTTCAGTTGTGTTTCGTTGTTTGAATTGTTTGAAAAGTATTTTTTATTTGGTTTTATATTTATTTTTGTAATTAATATTTTAGACCCCGCAGCAACGTGCGGGTGTTCAATAACTCGTTTCATATATGAATTAATTGAAACAAGTTTAATATATATACGAGAATGTTTGTGAATTTTTTAATCTACTTAATTTTGCTTATAATAATAATAATAATATATATGTGCATCTTTTTTAAATAGTATCAAACAAAACCTTGTTGTTTTCCTGGTTATTTTATTGAAAAAAGATAATATAATACATATTACAGATAACAAATTAAATAGATTCGTCTCAGCAAATTTCATTCGTCGATCATAGTATGTATGGTACAATTAAGCTGGTGGTGGTGGTGCTTCAATAGTTCAATTCACACAAATTAAATACACAATTAATAACTATTTCTTAATAAAAGGGAGAAAAACAAAGAATTATAAAGAGAGAATTACAGTCACCAACAACCTCTTGTTACCGTTGAATTTGTTATAATATATTATTACAACATATTCAATCATTAATTAATGAATAATTAAACATATAATTAAATTGTAAAAGCTGCTTGCTTAATTATGCTTGGATCGTTTTTCTCCAAATCCCTAGCTAGCTAAATTTATAATGCCTCTTCATGGTAGTGAGTAGCCACTAGCCACCACCATACTTGTTATCTAAACTAACTTTATAATTAAATTTAGGGAAAATGGCATGTAATAGCTGTGAACTTTCGATTTTGTACCGATTTATGTAGTAAACTTTTTTTTGTGCACATTTGGTAGTCAAAGTTTCAATTTTGTTCCAATTTGGTAGTTGGTTGACCTGGTAACCGGTTTCATCCGGTTGCAATGCCTACGTGGACCATTTTTAAATGACGTGTCAACCTGTTTTGATATTTTACCCGGTTTTACCTACGTGGCGGATCCGTTTTATAATATTACCCGGTTATAACCCAACCCGGTTCCTTAATTTCTTAACATAACCTAACCCGGTTCCTTAATTTCTTAACGAGCCCTAATAATCGGGTTGGGGCGATGATAAGAAAGGAACCGGGTTGGGCGATGTTAAGAAATTAAGGAACCGGGTTGGGTTATAACCGGGTATAAACCGGGTAATATTATAAAACGGATCCGCCACGTAGGTAAAACCGGGTAAAATATCAAAACGGGTTGACACGTCATTTAAAAATGGTCAACGTAGGCATTGCAACCGGATGAAACCGGTTGCTAGGTCGACCAACTACCAAATTGGAACAAAATTGAAACTTTGACTACCAAATGTGCACAAAAAAAAGTTCACTACATTAATCGGTACAAAGTCGAAAGTTCACAGCTATTACATGCCATTTTCCCTTAAATTTATTGTATATTCAAATTAAGAGTACCTTACAGAAACGATGGTTTGTCTAAAATTATGAAAATGATTCCTCAACTTTCACGGTTGTATAATTGGTCCCTAACTTAACAGTTTACTTTGTTTTTAGCCCCTCAACCGTTAAACTTATTAAAATGACATTTTTACCCTTTTGAGTTTGATCCCTAAAGTTTGCAATTAATTACGTATATGATCCTTGATGGTAATTTAATAACTTCTGTTTTATTATTAAATATTAGTTTTTTTTTATCACTTAGTTATATTTTTAATAACATTATTAATTTTTAACTTATTATATTAATCAGTTTCTATTAATTTTATGTATACAAATCGTTTAATTTTAAGTATATATTAATAATTTTTTAATTTGAAGTATATAAATCGTATATTTATATGTGTATTTTATATATTACAAACAATGTTTAATTGTAAAAACTAATTTATTATTCTAAGAATAATTATTGTTGATGTTCTTGTTGTTCTTTCAAAATCGATTTTTATCACAAATTAATGTTAAATGTAAAAAATTATTGAATTTTTAGTTAGTATCAATGTGTTTTTTATTTTAATTTTGTAATATTTGTGAATTCATTTTGATCTTGTTATGTTTTGGGCCCTCGATGTCAAGATTCTCGATACACACACATGTGTTTAATTTTTATAGCTATCCGATTTCAATAATTACTCATAATAATTTATTTTTTAATTTATCAATTTAAATTACTCATGATCATGAAGGCATCCGAACTTCAGATGGTATGTTTTGAAAAATGATGAAGTTGAAACTGCTAAGGATGGAACCTTGGACCATCCGATGTTCAGGTCAATGCGAACTTCGGATGTGTTCCGAACTTCGGATCATTAAGCCGAATTTCAAAGTTGAGTTTCATGAAAACTTTTGAAATGAATAAATACTGATATCCATATACATTGACATAACAGGACCATTGTGGTGTTGATTAACACATATTGAAGTATATTGTGGCAAAAGCTGCTCTTGATAAGATTAAAGCCATCGGTATTGTGTAAGACCCTGTGAAAACCTTCCAGGACATCCTTGTTAACGATAAATCACAGTGAGTGATAGATTACTATTCTAGCATGTATTGTCATTGCATTCATATACATGATGGCATGTTTCTGTTTTTCATAAATATATCATTTGGCACTCTAATATGATTTATTGTTATTGATGCACTTTTGTACTTGACATGTTATAAACATGTAGCATGCATTCGTTTGAAAGTGCATCTTTTAGTACACGCTTCGGCATGATGATTGACTCATAATCTGGTGTGACTTGTGTTGAGGTTGACAGCAGGCCACTGTCGGGGCTGATTATCCCATATACTCATTCCAGTCGGGTTGTACATCCCGGATCGATATTTGAACAGCCTTGGAGACTTTGGTATCAGAATCCGTGCTTCCCAGCACAATAATCTTTGGTACCATGCTTCCCAGCATGATGAAAATTTGTTATCTGTGCCCTCTGCATGAAGGAGCAAACATTGCTCGCACACACATTGGCTTGCATGCCATAATTGTTGTATACGTAATCTGTTAACTCACTATGTGTAAGCTTACCCGTTGTTGTTAAATGTTTTCAGGTAAAGGTAAAGGCATAGTAGGCCTTCTACTTATGCTATTTCATCCAGTCTACCGGGGATTCCTAGAAGCTTTTGGTAAATATGATAATTATAAAGCTTTGAAATTGAGTACTGGATATGTTGTTGTAATAAATAATCGTGTTGTGATAGAAAGATCTTGTCCTTGCGGACTTTTATATACATTATGCTTTAGTGATGATGTATTCACAACATGTTTTATGCTTGAAACATTAATTATAATGTTAATATTGAGTTTGTATGTTGAGCGTGAAGGTTATATTATGATTGTATGGGAGGATGTTTCATATCCGATTTGGATCGTAACATATTTTTATTTAAACCAATAGTTAACAAACATAAATGAATAAGCATGTATATGAAATAAATAAAGAAACTGATCATTAAACACAATGAAAGGACAAGAATTGTATTCATTTCATTTGGATAGAAATTAAATGAACTTAAAACATTATTAATGTTAATTAATTTAATAATAAATAAATGCAAGTAAATAAACTTCTGGACGAGAATATTATTCTTTTTATTTATATTAAACATGTTTTATAAATTAAAAAAAAACAACATGTTTAATTTAATTATCGATTGTAATATATTGGTTTAAATTAGTAATAAAATCGTATTGAAATTCTGTGATAATACAAAAATATGATGGATGTAGCGGTTTTTCGAAATCTTGATTCTTTTAACATTCAATTAAAAGACAAGAGTCCGGATGAAAAAGCCCACATTAAAAGAGGGCCCAAGATACAAAAATTGGTAGTATTTGGGTGGGCCTATTATAATTGAGTTTGAGCCACAATATCACATGTCACCCTCATGGTCATGGTCATGGGACATACATCGTGCCATGTTCCTTCCATCATAATCATATCATATCGCACCATCTTTTTTATACCTAGAATATATGTCAACGGGGCATATTTCATGATTTCAATTTTACCCCTTAAAGTCAACTCTTTGACTATAGTCATCACAACAAATATACGATATTATTACAATCGTAGTATACACAAGAAAAAAAAAAAAACTTAAAATTTGGATGTAGCCATGTAGGTATACATAATATATATATATATATATATATATATATATATATATATATATATATATATATATATATATATATATATATATATATATATATATATATATATATAGAGGGAGGTTCAATGGAAAACCACAATGAACCTGAAAACTTGTGAAAACCGCACTGCACCACTACAAATGCATCAAAATCCCGCGTGATGCATCAAATTTCCCGCATGATGCATCAAAATCCCGCGTGATACATCACCTTATTTACGATCATGCCACCACGTTTTTCATTAAATGCACCAAATCGGACGGTTTGCGTAGGTTTCCATGGTTTTCACGTGCATAGTGGTTTTCCATTGAACCCACCCCTATATATATATATATATATATATATATATATATATATATATATATATATATATATATTAATTAAGTTCAGTAGATAACATGTCAAAAATTAAAGCTGTTTAGTTACAAGAAACATTTGATCGCCAAAATTATACACTTTAGTTACATTAATATAACCATATTTATTTTAAATATAAGAAAATTACAATTTCAATTTGCTACATATATAAATTACTGTTTTTAAAATTAAAATTAAAACTAAATGTGATGAGTAACATGATTAAGATATGAATCTCAACACCTGAGAATCACAATCGCTATAATAAATAAAAACAGAAGCATAAAAATTAAAAAAACATGATTAATTTCCTCATGCAAAACTAATTATGGATGTATAATTGAGTGAGATAGTGGGTTTAGAAAAATAGTTAAAAATAAGCGAACAAATAGGAAGTTATGCCAATAACTCCTTCATCACGTGGCAATGGCAGATTGGGTTTTATTTTACAAAAAATATATATATATATATATATCTGAATTATTTAAACTTCAAAGCATTATTGGGCTATTTATGTCGATCAGCAAAAAATGGAAATAATTTGGTAGCACAACATTTAAATTGCATATATTTTCAATGAAATAATAAATACAACATTTATAACAGTTATATAATTTTTTTAATGTTTTTTGAAAGTTTAAAAATGATGAAGAATGAATATATATTTCAATAAACCAGAAAAGCAATCCATAAAATTTTGCAAAAAGACCAAATATCAGAGATATTCATTCTTGTTATATATTATATATGTATAAAAAATATATATGTATAATTTTTGCACAAGAAACTGAAGGATGATAAAGATGGCCACCCACACCTTGATGCTTGAACCACCCAACCAGCTGCATTAATTGGAACCCTAAACAACATTCATCTGCACATCACAACCAGATAAGATCCATCATCTCCAACAAACATGTTTGGCAACTCAAGAGGCTTAGTCATTTGACACATAAAAATATTTACTGATTTCTTCGACTCCCGCCGAATGCAAGTTTGGATTTAGCTGGTAAAAAGTAAGTTATGAAGTCCTCTCTTGAGGCAAATGAGTAGATTAAGAATAAGAGTATGTTAGTTTGTCTTAAAAAAAAAAAAACATAATGTTTGTCACATTTTTTTATCTCTCTCTCTCTCAATGGCATTGACTACTATTCTACTAACATGTTAGCATTATTATAACATTGAACTCAAAAATACATAAATAAATAAATCATTATTGGACTTCATACATCATTTAGATATGACTTTCAAAGAGTCCTAAAAACTATGAAAGATAAATTTGATATTTCTTTTTTAAACAAGCCATTGCCAATTCTCTTGAAAACTCGCATCGATCTATTCTCCGTCCCCAATTAAAACTCTTTTGAACTTTACTCATCAATTCCAATGCCGGCACATATACCCTGGTTGTTTATAATCCTTAGCAGTTCCAAAATTCATTCTAATTTCATTTCTTTTATCATTTTAATTTTTGAATGACCTTAATGACAAATTTAAACTCTAATAAGCAAAATGTAATTGTGTTTTTATTTTTCAAATGGATGTTGAAACGTGAAAATTTTAGTTACATGATTAAAACAATCAAATAATTGTATGGTTTATCAATTTGAAGTTCTACCTATGAAATGGTTGTCTTCAATTATTATTCAATACGAAACATAGCAAAATCTTTGAACAATGTTTTATCTAGTTTAAAACTAATTATATCAACCACGAACGTTTTATATAAACATATCTATAATCTATAAAAACTATTAAAAGAGTACCTAAATTGACATTTGTCGTACTATAATGATGCCTAGTGGCATATTTTACTAATGACATTTGTTAATGGTATTTTAAGAATAAGTTAAAAATTTTAGATTAAATTTCTTTTAAGATTTATTATGATTAGATATTTAAATCCCACAAAATCACAACAAACAATATTTAAAAGACTTTTTTGATCGGTAATTATAATAATAACAATAAACTTAAAAGTTATTAATGATTAGTTTTTTTGTTTAACTAATTTATACATAAATTATTTATAATAAGATGTGTCATAAGTATTAGAAGTTCGGATATTAATTTTAGTTTTAAGTTTATATAGTTTTAGGAAAAAAAATTATTAAAGTTATCTGTGTAATACACGGGTTAATAAACTAGTTCGGTATATACCAAATACTTTAGAATTATATATCACGATTTCAAGTCTCAACATATTAATTTAAACACATATCCAAACCCTAGCTATTATAACATTACTCGATCACAATCAATAATAAAAAATTGTTTGTAAAATTGTTAATGTCTGTTAATATATATGTATTTATTTATAAAATCAGTTGGAACTTGGAAGAAGAAAAAAGGTTTTCTTTTGAGATAGAAATAATTAGGGGTGAGCTCGGTGCTGGATCGTACCGAGCCAGTACCGATCCCGAAAATACAAAAACCGAAATATTAGTTTTGAAAGAACAGAATACCGAACCGTATAATATTATATGGTGCCGGTTCAGTTCCGGTTTTGGGACCGGGTTTTCGGTGCCAGACACGTATTGGGACAGAATAAGAAAAACATAACAAACACCAAACATACATCACCAAATATTGCACTCGAATACCGAATTCCTAATACCGAACAAAAAGCATAAACAACTATAAGTTCAACGTTTTAAAGTTACAAATAGCAAATTTTAGCTAATTTATATTTTCGGTTCGGGATCGGGATATTCGGGATAAATATGGTACCAAAACCGAGATTACCGAATACCGAATTTTAGCTATTTTAAAAAACCGAGTACCGGACCGAATATATTAATTCGGTATTGGTCGGTACCCGTACCAGTTCGGGTTCGGAAAATGGTATCCGTCGCTAACGATGACAATAAAAACCGAAAACCGATCTAATCGGTGCAGGTTTTCCGAACCCCATTAAGTTAAACGGGGGATGGGGCAGGTATGGTATTGCTAATACCCGCCCCGTATACCCGATTACATACCCGTTTAAATCCCCAAATACCCCGATCACTTTTTTTAATAATAACATGATATTTATATTGTATATATATTATTGATAAAAGAGGAATATTTTTATCTATTTTATATATTATACATAAAAATTATTATGTATACTTTAAAGAACTTATTTATTTCCATATAATTTATTGAAATAAAGTTTTTTTTTTGTTATCATTTCATAGAGATGCGAATTTAATTTAATATTAGTATTGTAATTTTAATATACATGGACGTTTTAAGCTTAAATTATGAACAATTTGGTTAAATTTCATATTATTGATTTATAAACGGGTTACACGATTTCTCGCGAGTTTCCCAGCGTACCCGACGGGGATCCCCGTTTAACACCCGCGGTTTTTTTAAACGGGGACGGGATTGTCATTCCCCGCCCCGTTGCCATGCTTACCCGTCACTCACCCCTAGAAATAATAACATATTTCTTCTATGGTTTCTTTTGTCAATAATATATATATGATCTGTGTAATGTTAATTAAAACATGTTCATGAAAAAATTTTTCAAAAAAATTACTTTTAAGGGTGGTACCTTCGGGTGCGCTACATAATGAGTGGTACTCACTTGAACCTATATATATATATATATATATACACATATATATATATATATATATATATATATATATATATATATATGTGTGTGTGTAAAATTGTTAATGTCTGTTAATATATATATATGTATTTATTTATAAAATCAGTTGGAACTTGGAAGAAGAAACAAGGTTTTCTATTGAGATAGAAATAATAACATATTTCTTCTATGGTTTCTTTTGTCAATAATAATATATTTCTTGATGCTTACCACGTGGCAGACAGTTTTATGAGGGGATCCCACGAAACTAATTGGGGGTAATCAGGGCCCATCACATGGGACCGTTGATTTTCTCATTAAATTAATTATTAATAATCTTTAATTAAACATTTGATTAATTATGTATGGAATTGAAGTAAATAGTACTTGTATCTATGTTCTACTAATCTACGTCTACTATGCAGTAAGTGGTGGATCGGGTACCCATGGCTCCCATCACTCTTTTCTTCTAAGTTTGTGATAGTTTATAATAAGAGGGTGTTTGGATTTGCGTTTGAAAAAGTGCTGTAGCGTTTTAGAAACTAATAATCAGATAATAGCTGTAACAAAAAGTGCTGCAGGAAATGTAGTGTTTGGTTTAGCTTATGCTGTTTGCTATCATAATTATCAAATAATCAGTTTTTAAAGTGTTTGGATTTGCGTTTTTACTTGTAAAATGACCAAATAATCACTTATGAAGCAAATAAGCTACAATTTTTAGCTTATGAAAAAGTGTGGTAAGATTAACGCTAAACGCAAATAATCACTTATTCAGGAATGCAATCCAAACACTTTAAATTAATTATTTGCGTTATTGTAACGTAATAAGCTGATAATCTGGTTCATAACGCAAAACCAAACACCCTCTAAGTGTTTTTAAATTGTGGTTTTTTTTAAGAGCCACCTAAACCAGACCTATCAAAGCCTAATACAAGATTAATTCAAAGGTGTTAGAAATTAAAAAGAATGGTTTTTTTTTTTTTTTTTGTTTCTTTTGAAACCATAATTTTAGGTAACAAAGAACAAAACCGGTCTTAAAAGAACGAGATCAACTGCAAATCAAAACACCAAACATCAAGAAGAACTCCTACTAACAATCTTAACCGAGACCAAAGCAAAACTCAACCATCTCACCTCCTATTACATAACGCCATAACAATAACACCTTTTGGGATTTATCCTTCATTCTCTCCAATTTAGGTTAATTTTATTGCAACGATGAGAAATTGAAAGATGTGAAAGGATTCAAACATAATAAAAAAGATATTTGTATAAAATATCACTGCATTGGTCCAAATTGCATGGACCAATTTATTTCTTCATTTCCAAATAAGCCACTCAAAGGGGACGATAAGAAGAAGAATGACAACGATGGGCGGTTGTGATACAACGGTGACAACGACCAGTTGTGATACAATGGTGACCACACAGAAGGGATGAAAAATGTAGAAGACAAGAACCCTAAGACTCTGATACCATATAAAATAATAAAAACCCGGTAGTAATAATGTATTATATTGACAACTATTTAATAGAATACAAATGATATGACGAAATCCCTAAAAACCCTAACGGATTCAAAGCTCATCTATATAATAAGGGCTATCCACACAAAACCTAATATTCTATTCTATCTGATACTTCTAAGTTCCCAATTTTTTTGTTTGAAATAATATTTTTTCAATCAGTCCCAATAATTTTTCTAAAGTTATTAGGATTACCTCAAAAGAAGTTTCTCCTAAGGGATTCCAACTTAGCAATCACCACATATGGAGCTTTAAAGAGCGACATGAAATACTATGGTAAACTCCCCATGACTAACTTCAATAGGGTCAATCTCCCACCAGAGAAGAAGAATTTTGCCTTCAAATGACAGAGGCAAAAATGAAATCGAACTGTGGCATCATTCCATGCAGAAACACTTCTCATGTTGTTACTAAGAGGGTGTTTAAATTTGCGTTTGCAAAAGTGCTGTAGCGTTTTGGAAACTTATAATCAGATAATAGATGTAACAAAAAGTGCTGCCGGAAATGTAGTTTTTGGTTTAGCTTCTGCTGTGTGCTATCATAATTATCAAATAATAAGTTTTTAAATTGTTTGGATTTGCGTTTTAACTTGTAAAATGGTCAAATAATCACTTATAAAACATATAAGCTACATTTTTTTAACTTATGAAAAAGTGTGGTAGGAATAACTCTAAACGCAAATAATCACTTATTAAGGTATGCAATCCAAACACATTAAATCATTTATTTGTGTTATTGTAACGAAATAAGCTAATAATCTCATCTATAACGCAAAACCAAACACCCTCTAACTAGAATACCTAAATAAAAAAAGTGAGAAAACCTTTATTTTTCTTATAATTCATATGTTTTCATTTATAAATATTCTACAAAGTTATTGGGTTTTAAAATTTATACTAATTTTTAATATTTTAAAATCTACGTTTTTAAAAAAAAAATTATATTATTATTACTTATTAATATCAAGTATAATCAATTTTAAATTTTATTTTATCAATCTTAAAAAATATGAATAAAAATATGAATTGTAAAATATACTAATCTTCATATAAATAGTACACTTAATAATCTAATAACTAAATCAAAATATTGTTTTAATTTAACATGTTTTTCAAATAATTTTTATTTTAAATATTAATTTATTTTAATTAGAATGTTATAACAAATATATTATTTAATAAAATTTATGTTTTATTAAATCTATTTTTGTTCACATAATATTGGCTTTTAAGTAAGTATGTATTCAAAGTGAAAGTGAAACACTTTTAATTTATGATCATTTAAGAAAATTTATTTTATTTAAATTATCTAACCGTTAACCGATTGTTTACCAACTTTACAAAATTAATAACAAATAATTACAATTCAAAAAACCTGATTCTTTTTGTCCGAATGAGATGATAATAACATAACAATAAAGAAAAAAAGGGGTTAAAGCCGTAGAATAGTACTTTTTAAAATGTATCGATATGGTACGTGTACTATTTTAATAATCTTATTATACGTGTACTTTCTGAATCGTTCAAATTTGATACGCGTTTTACATTTTTTCATACCAATATGATATCGTTGGTAACCGGTTACTGGCTATACCTGTTAGGAGTGAAATTTCTCTTTTTATTAATGTTCAAATTTCCATAATTGAAGCTCAAATACACTCTCTCGTCCTTGTGATAACCTGATAGGAGAAATCACACAGCACAACCAACTTCAAACATCTACAGACCTATGTAGAAAATCTCTAATGACGATCTCCGCCGTCCAGATCGAAGACTATGTGTTGCGAAACTTCTCCTCAAATTTCACGCAGATCCAACGGTGAACAAGTTCGTATCGATGATTCTCCCACAACTGAGCAAAGCTAGACGAAATAACTGGTTATAAAAAAGTAAGGTATCATATTAACAATATAAAAAGTACACGTACTATATCGATACAACTTAAAAATTATACTGCTATTGTATGACTTTAGCCCAAAAAAAATATAAAAAATATGAATACACTTATATTTTCTAAAACGTTAAATTTTGTTTGTCATTACACTATAACTTTCAGTTCTATATTCTAAATCATTTTAATAATTTTTATACACCAATTTATGCATTATTAATATTAATTTTGACTCATTTAAATTATATATTCAAAAGAATAATTATTATTAAATTAAACATACAAAAGACTAGTTTTTTTTTCTAATGATGGTAGTTAATAATAATTACCCCTTTGACCCTTTAACCCGATTAGTATATTGATTATTGAAGGTAGGAGTCGGTCGTTTTTGGTCTGGGACCGAGAAAACAAAAGATCAAACAAAATCGAATTTGTTTAAACCCAAATCAAATTCTGGTCTAACTGACAGCAGACCAAACCAAACCGAATTACCATATATATATATATATATATATATATATATATATATATATATATATATATATATATATATATATATATATATATATATATATATATATATATATATATATATATATATATATGTGTGTGTGTGTGTGATATATATGTGTGTGTGTGTGTATTAGAAATTTTAGGATTAACTTCTTTTGACGTACAACGTTTTATGCATGTTTAACTTGGTATTTTTGTGATTGCATATCTATTATTTTACTATTGAGATGCTTGAAAGTTTTGCTTTTATTGTTTGGTATTTGATTGTTTGTAGATTGTTTTAAATATTGGTTTATAAATCAAACCAAACCGAATCCGAATTCGTTTATTGTTTGGTTTATGTAGCTTTGAATTTGGTTTTGTTTAGTTTTAGTTTAAGACAAAAAATTTCAAACCGAAGAAACTAAATCGAGAAAAACCAAGAAGCCTATAAACTAAATTGTTAATTACCCTTAACGGAGGGTATGCACATTTAAATTAGCAATTTTAGACAAATCTCTGGTGTCGGAAATGAAAATTTAAACATTAAGGTTGCGTTTTGTTAACGGAAACTTGTTATTTTTCAATTTCAATATTCAATCTATAATTTTTAGAAAAAAAAATAAAAGTTTCTATAAAAAGTGAAAACTTGTTTAGATGATAAAGTTTTAGTTTTAAGAAAAGTAAGATAAATGATTATAAAATAAGAAAAATAGGATATGTGATATACAAGTAAGAGAGAAAGAGAGTTTTAAAGAGAAATATATGGTAGGTGATAGAAAAGTAAAAGAAAGTATGAAAAGTGGTATTTTAAAAAGTGAAATGAAAATTTAAGAAATAGTTGTTAAGTAAACAAGTTTTCATATATATATATATATATTAAAAGTAAAATGAAAATTTTATAAATTTTCTTTAACAAAACGCAACATAATACCTCATATTTATACTATTTTACAAAAAAATTAAAACACTTTTCTTACGCATAAACAAATTTGTTTAAACAATAAACTTAATTTAAAAAAAAAATAGTAACAACATCTATTATTTTTATTGTTTTTTTGGAACTGCAACAATTAAATTGCATTTAGTTCACGCAGAGTGTAAGCAGACGTAGATCCAGCAGCGGCTATTTAATTTTGGTGAAATTAATAAGCCTAAACATAGATGATACTCATAGACCCCAGGTTCTATTATTACCCATTCATTCATTAAATCCTGAAAACATTTACTTTCACCCCTTCTACATTCACGTTTATTATACAACTAGTCCCTCCACCTTTTTGTCACCATAATTACTATTGTACATTTGTACATATGGTGATATGGCATATGCTTTAATGGTCGATGTAGTAAATGAATACATTGAAGGTACCAAATGTAATAACCCTAAAACTTAAAACACATGTCAAAGTAACCAGGGGGTAAGAATGGAACTCTGCAAAAATGCCATCAAATATGACCACTTTTATAGCTTAATCCAAAATAGAGGATCCGCATGATAGATAAACTTTCAAAACTTGAATGACCAAATATATACAAATATCATAAAATACAAGTCTTCAAACTCACATTTTGAAGTACGTTTTAGACTAGTCGAAAAACACACCGGTAAATTTGATCCACCCAAGTTGTGACACCTTCCGTCTTAGAAACATTAAAGCTATTAGGATGTAAAGATAATGGATTGTTATACTTAAGTAATGAATTATTATGTAAAAGTGACTTTGTCTTAAAATGCTTTTAAAGCCAAGTAATAACCTCTAAATATGGTTGGAAAAGTGAAATGACATTTAAGTGACACTTAATGAAATTGTCAATAAAGGTTTGTTTTGAGCGCCCTTTTTGAAATCAAAGTCATGCATGACATTTTCTTGCTAGTTTGAATAAATTTTCTATGGATGCTAACTTGAGGTGATGGCAATGTCGTAGCTTTAAGTTGGTTTTCCTTTTGTCGTTCAAAAAATGCCATCTTATTTCATTAAACCTTTTGTTTTACTACATTTTTAGGGTGTGTTTCATTTGTAGCTCTTATGAATTTAAACTTTCGCTTGTCAAAAAACTAACTCAAATTAAAAATAAAAATTTATTTGGTAACAAGGGTTTGAGTTTTTATTTTAAAAAAAATATGTTTTAAAATTGAAAGCTACGTGAAATAAATTTTAAAAGGATATTGAATTTTTAATTGAATAGCAATATTTTTTTATCCTTATAACAATTATAACCAGAACTTCTAATTATACCAATATCTATTTATGTTATTTAAACTTAAGCTACATCTACAACTATTTTCACTGTAGATGTATTAAACTAAAAGCTTAAAGCCCTCTCCAAGGGTTCCTTGAAATCCACTTTTTCCTTAAAGTTTGAAGGACAAATGTTTTCTCCAATGGCATGCATCATTTCTTTAAATATGAAGGATATTTTTGAAGGAACAATTATTTTTCTTCGTATTTGAGAGGATACTATCCAATCCTTAAAACTAGGGGTGACAATTTCGACCCAACGGGCCAAACAGACGGAACGATAAAAATGGTTAGTTGTAAAAAAGTAAGTTAGAACATAATTTATTTTAAGAAAAAAAAATAATTTTAGAAAATGATATATTAAACAAATTGTTTTTTGGAAAAAAAATCAAAATTATGTTAAATTTTTATTATTTGGTCATTGGCTCGTTTCCTTGAATGAGTCAAAATTAACACCCCTACGTTAAATAATTATATGGTTGGAGTTGAATATAAATATAATTTGAACAAAAAATATTCTTAAAATATTCTTAATTTCATTCATATTGGAAAATGAAAAAAAAAAAAAAAAAAAAAAGATTTGGCCATGCATGACTTACTATATGGAGTTTTTAATATGAAATTAGTTTTTTTGTCAAAAATAATCACAGTCGAAAATATGGAGCTTTTTAGTTTGGCCATGCATGATCTAGTATATGAGCTTTTATAAAAATTGCCATCCAAACCTGAGTTTTAACTAAAGACCCTAAATAAGCGTAAATAGGCGAGGCAAATTGACCGACCAATCTAGCCATCTAATCTTGTGTCCTTGGGAGATCTATCGAAAGAACAAAACCCCTGAATAAGCGTAAATAGGCTTATTTTCCTAAATAAGCCCCTAAATAAACGCAAGTATTCCTTTAAAATCCATGAATCGAGTTGATCATTTAGTGTTCATAATGAAGAACATTCAGCCTTTATTCTCCACACAGTGCTAAATTTAGAGCCATTTAAACTCACCACTCTTCCTTCTCCTTGTTCTTTAGCTGCAATTATGACCTTTCAAGCAATCTAAGCCATCTTTTCTACTATTCATATTGTCTCCCTTGAAAAAATCTTTTTATACCTTATAGTATGTTAAGAACAAAAGTATTGATTTATTACAAGTGGAAAAATAGTATGACCCAAACGACCATAGTACTGATTTATAGACCGTTATTATTGTCAACTATTATATATTACAAAACCGATCAACTACAATCTTATTAAACATATTCATATTAATAAAGACTCTAATTTTCAGCTACTCTAACTCCAAATAGTCGTGTTACACAAAACTGTCATGTATTTGTTTGATGAATTTCAAATAAAGGAATGTCTATATTAATTAAAACATGATTGCTTGATACCAAAGAATGAGGAATCATTAGAGTGAACAATAATCATTTCGATCAGTTTAGAGGCAAAATTTTTGGCCCAATAGATATCCTCAATTTGAAGTTATTGAAACAAAACTGGCTGCTTGTTTGGTCGATCAGCTAACCAAACCTCCAAGAACGAAAAAACTCTTCAGGTGATCAAGAGCCCCCTTTTTAAATAGATGCAACGAATATTTGTAACCATTTAAACAAATCCACACACCTTGTCATTAAGGGGTGAACCTTCCAAACAATTGGTCAAATCAAAGTATACATATTATAAAATATCAGACCGATTGAAAGTTTTAAGTAATTTTGAATCGGCTAGACCAACCAGTAACTTGGCTAGCCGTGTTAACTCCTAGGAATCATGATTAAAAAGTGAAACTAACTTAAACTCATGGTTTTTTCTCTGTTAAATTATTTTATTTTTAGGTTTCAAATCTATTTTCCATACTCATATATACAAACAAGGTGATATAAGGTGAAATGCAATTTAGCGTCCCCAACTTTTTATTTATTTATTTATTTACCAATTTACTGTATCTTCTTAAAAATTTGGTCAACCAAAAGCTACCACAGTCAACAGGCACACCTTATTGGTTATTACTCTCTAATCTATCTCTCTTTGGTCAACCAGACACGTTAATCCCATTAAATTACACATGTCCCACTTCCTCTTCCCTCCCTCTGTTATATAACCCCAGTCCTCCCCAATCCCCATCCCTCATCACCCTTTCATTTCCTTTCAGCCATGGAAGAAGATCATCGCACAATCGTCCGTCAAGACTCCGATATCGACTTCAGCTTCACCAGCTGCACCACCACCACCATAGCCTCCTCCAGTGCTCGTTCTAGTCTTGCTCGTTCCAGTTTATGTCTCAGTTTTAATGAATCCACTCGTCTTTCCTCCGCCTCTGCCTCCACCTCTTCCACCGCCGTCCCCAGCCTCCATTCTCGTCCTCACCGCATGTCCGACGCTAACTGGGCCTCTATTCAAGCTGCCACCAACCTTTCCTCTGATGGAACGCTCCATCTCAGCCACCTCAAGCTCATACGCCTTGTCGGCTCTGGTAACCTCGGTCGGGTCTTCCTGTGCCGCCTCCGTGACTATGAACACGCAAATTTCGCCATTAAAGTTGTTGATAAAAACCTACTCACTTCCAAGAAGCTTTCACATGTGCAGACGGAGGCTCGGATCCTCTCCTCGCTAGACCACCCTTTCCTCCCTACACTCTATGCCCATTTAGAAGTTTCTCACTACACCTGCTTCCTCATCGATTTCTGTCCTAATGGTGATCTGCATTCCTTGCTCCGGAAGCAACCCAACTACCGCCTACCCATCAATTCCGTTAGGTTCTTCGCCGCCGAGGTTTTGGTCGCCCTGGAATACCTACACTCGCTTGGGATCGTGTACCGGGATTTGAAGCCGGAGAATATTTTGATTCGAGAAGACGGTCACATTATGTTGTCAGATTTTGATTTATGTTTTAATGCGCAAGTCACGCCGAAACTCGTTAACAGAACCGAAGCCACAAGATGCGGGAAACGCCGCGGATGTTACGGCGGCATCCGACGTAGACGTGCCGAAGAAGAAATCGTCACGGAGTTTGTAGCGGAACCAACGACGGCTTTCTCGAAATCATGCGTAGGCACGCATGAGTATTTGGCGCCGGAGTTGGTCAACGGTAGCGGTCACGGCAACGGCGTTGACTGGTGGGCTTTTGGTGTGCTGATATACGAGTTGTTGTACGGTCAGACGCCGTTCCGGGGAGGGAGCAAAGAGTCCACCCTGCGTAATATAGCATCAAGTAAGGAAGTGACGTTTGAATTAGAAAAGGAAATCGAACAGGCTCCGCCGGGGACGGCGGAGGCGAAGGACTTGATAGAGAAGTTATTGGTGAAGGATCCCCGGAGACGACTCGGGTGCGACAGGGGTGCGACAGACATTAAACGGCACCCATTCTTCGACGGAATCAAGTGGGCGTTGATTCGAACGTACAGCCCGCCGGAGCTCCGTGGGGTGGCGGTGAAGAGAAGCAGCAGCAGCAGCAGAGTACATGGTGGTCACGTGAGCACCCCCTCGAACTCGAAGAGACGGCGTTGGATTTGGAAGGGCCTTAGGTGTCTATTGATGAAAAACAAAGGATCAAAACGGAATTTAAATTCCAACCAAAACTATTATTGTTATAGCAAATATGTTTTCTAAATTCCAAAATAGTTGTTAATTTTAGTTCCAGCAGAGCAGAGGGTTGAAGAATACTTGAATATATATAAAATTTGTTTGAGACTTGTTCATTCTTATTCTTCATTTTTTCTTTTTTTTTTTAAGTATGAAAATGGTTTAAAGAAAAAGTATTTCCAAAATGTTTATTTTTTGTTGTATAGGAAATGAAAATTTGAAATATGTTATATGTCTTGATATCCGTTTGGAAATATATATTGGTTTAAGGAATAAGGATTGGGTGTCAGATCTGCAATTGAGCAGAAACACATTAAATGATTAAACAAAATTTAATGACTTTCTTCAACCACGTTCTCTTTCATGTGCAACTCAACTAACAATTTGCTCCTTCGCTCCATGCAATTTCATTTCCATAGTTAATTAAATGTGTTTACTATTAGTTAAATTAAACTAATCTATCGTTATTATTAGGGATGAACATTTAGGGTATGTTTGACATAATTAGCTGTAACTTCAAGCTAAAGTTGTAAGTTATAACTTTTGGGAGCCGTATTATTGAAAGAGATGGACCTTTTGATTTAGTTTTTATAAGTGTGTTTGGTAAAAGTAGTTGTAGCTCTTTTTATTAAATGACATAAATGGATATTAATATTAATTTAAAGTTGTAGTTTACAATTATTACTTGGGTAAAAAAATAATTTTGTCAGACCAAAAGTTTAAGCTCGTTTTGTAAGCTTCAAGTAGTTTTTTGTGGAATAGCTTTTAGGAGCTATCATTTCCGAATCAAAAGCTCAACTCATATCAACCAAATGAAGCTTTTGAGCTTTAACTTTCAAAATCAAAAGCTAAAGTTGTCATAAGCTCATTGTCAAACACGCCATTAGATCAACCCAGCCCAAATCAGGCCAGACTGAAAAAAAAAACCAAAAAACAAAATTAGCAAAATGAGAAAAACCAAAGACCAACCCAATGTTTGTAAAGCGGTTTTGGTTCGGCCCGTTTTTTCAATCTCCGGACCGGTTGGAACCAGAATGAGTTTCATTTCAGAATATACAACAAACAAATAACAATAATCAATAACATAAAGAGAATTAAATTACATATAAAATTCATCAATATTTATGGTTCATGAGTCTCAAATGTACAAATAAAAATAAAAAAAACAATACAGGCCAAGTTCTTTGAACAATTGATGCTTCTCTTTGAAACCAAACTCAATATAAACCAACATCAATCAAGGCCGTATGAAACAAATAAACAAATAATTGGAGAAACCAAACCTAAAAAGACTAAAAGCTTTATAACAAAGACATAACTAAACCAAAGTATAGTAAAAAAAATGTAGCGAACACGTCCCACACAACATCATATGAAACGAAGGAAGTTGAATTTCGAAGAATACCACTTGCACTGCAAAGTATTCAGTCTATACACTATGTTATATCGCTATTTTTTTCTCATAATATATTCAAAGCAAACAATAATGACGAGTTTTGTTTGACGATATGATCCACATTCACATACGGATATCAAGATTTCAATGATTTAACTAAAAATGTATTTGTTTACGCACTCTGTTGCAAAACTTAACTTAACCCTCTGATTTATATCATTTGATAAAACTAATTCTTCTTTAAATCTTTTGATATTTTAAGATGAAGATAATCATCAAATTGGAAGTGACAAGTAGTTTTATATCCTAAATCTAAAAGGGACAATGTATGGTTGAAGACTAGATAGCATCAGAGCATGTGACCCATTCCTGGATATGAGGGAAACAAGAAGACTAGAGACGAGTAAGTGTGTTTTGCATTAAAAACTAGTCCAAATTCTAAATTTCTTACCTAACTCAATGTACCAACTACCAACCATGTACCTTTTGTCACATAATTCCTCCTTGATTACAACAAAACACACTCACCCATAAACCAGACTTCTTCAACAAATTACACCTAATTATCAACTTCTATATATTTTAATTATATCAAGACTCAAACTTAATAATTGGGGTTTCTAATTTCCACAAAAAGAAGTCAGCTTTGATTCATAATACTCAAAACCAGCATAAGACAACCTTCAATAATTTAGCAGACAACCTGGCAAACAATTGGTTCTCAACCAAATTCAAGTTCACTGAACCTTATACATGCATTTAAACATCATATCAGTTTAGTTAAACTCAGGTTGGAACTTGATCATTAGTGTTGGTATACAATTATGACCGATACCACAAATTCTAAACTTGAATTCTTCTAGCTAGCTGTAAAGTATTGCTGTGACATAAATGGGTGTTCCCGGATTTTGAACTTTACCTATTTATAACCGGTGAAAGTTCCCATGGCGTAACTAGAACGTATGTTAAATGTTGTTTCTTTTTCTTATTTTGTACAATAAGAATGAGAGACGCTTGTCTGACCTTGAATCACCAAAAAAATCAAGCAGACCAGGATACTGCACATTTAGGTACAGATACCATTATTTACTCGGATTATTATCCATGTGAGGCAGGGAAGATGAAGAACAAGATTGCCAGGGACTAATGCCCATTTCTGCTGGCTCCGCATAATCTGAAAATCAATTTAAAAATCATTATATATGACTTTGATTAAATATATGCTTATGAACTTGGGAAAAGTATGGTGGTTATGCACAAAACCCCTTTATTGATTTATAAAACTTTAATGGTATAGATTATTGTGTAACAGTAGTATTATTATTGTATTGAGAGACTGAGGATTCTCTAACCTTTGCAAAGAGTATGCATCATCTAGGGGAGTTTCTGATGACGGAGATGATGGTGAAATGATTTTGGCCTCCCTAGCATCAATCATCATTGCTACAACTTCTCTCATTGTAGGCCGATTGAGAGGCGAAGGACTGGTGCAAAATAATGCTATCCTTAAAAAGAGAGACATCTCATCTGTTGTCTTTTTACAACTCAAGTCTAACCTTTTGTCATATATATCAGAAACTGGAATCATCCCATGAATCGATCTTCTCACCAACGTCACAAGGTCCCCTCCAAGATCAAGGGGTTGAACTGGAGGCCTCCCAGTAACAAGCTCCAACAAAACCACTCCAAAACTGTAGATATCGCACTTTTCTGTTACTTTCATTGTATACGCGTATTCTACACAAAACAAGAAGTTTGAATTTGTGAGAATTACTTCTTTTGAGGTTGTATTTTTACATTTGTGAAACGACTTTTACCTGGGGCAATGTAGCCGTATGAACCAGCAACAGCTGACATGGATTTTGAATAAGGGAAGTCCATCAGCTTTGCCAAACCAAAATCTCCGACATGAGGCTGTAGCATTTTGTCCAATAATATGTTGTTTGATTTTATATCACGATGAACAATGTGGGGTCTACAGTCATAATGGAGATAGCATAAACCTTCAGCTGCTCCACGAGCGATATTGTATCGAGCATTCCAGTCAAGAAATCGAGCATGCTTGTTCCCATGAAGTAGTTCTCCCAGACTCCCGTTTTCCATATACTCGTATAATAGAAGGTTGGATTCCTGGTGGTAGCAGAAACCATAAAGCCTTACAATATTCTTGTGTCGGATTTTTCCAAGAGTCGATATTTCAGCAAGGAAGCTACGGTCAACAATTGTGCCTCCTCCATTTGACTTTAACTTTTTCACTGCCACCACCTCACCATCAGCCATGATCGCCTTGTACACCACTCCACAGGCCCCTTTACCGATCACCACATCCTCTGCAAAGTTACGCGTTGCTTCAACAAGATCCTGATATCTGAACCCTGCCTTCGGAAAGTAGTAATTGTCCAACACATCAGGCTTCACGTGTTCTTCTTCAAGTGGCATACAAATTGGTTTTCGGTGCTGTATGGCCCAACAGATACCCATTGCAAAGATCAAAGAGAAAAAACCAACTGCAGCAGAAACAATGCTCACTACTTTATCTTTTGAGAATCCCTCATGAAACCAACCAGAATGTTGGTTGGATCGTGGGATTGAAGGTGGCTGACAATGGTTTGATTCCAAAACGCATAGCCCGTCATTTCCTACAAAGTTACTAGAATCCATCCTTCTAAAAACCGGAGTGTTTGGAACGGACCCAAATAAGCCATTGTTGGAAAGGTTACAGACCACGAGACTCACTAACTGGCCGATTGATGCCGGAATTTCTCCCACAAGTAGATTGTCATTTAAGTACAGTGATTCCAACATCAACAAGTTCCCAAGATTCTGAGGAATTGTTCCAGAAAGAGAGTTATGACTGATATTGAGTGAAATCTGGAGAGCAGTGAGTTGACCTAGCTCAAAAGGGATATTGCCAGAGAAAAAGTTTCCACCCATCTGCAATTCAGTAAGACGTGCCAGGTTCCCTAACGAAGTTGGTATTGGTCCGTTCATTCTGTTATCGGACAGCTTCAGCAATTCTAGATTCACCAGATTGCCAATTTCAAGAGGAACATGGCCTGTAAACCAATTCCTGCTAAGGTCAAGTCTCTGGAGATCTAAACAATTCATCAGTTCATGAGGAATGTCCCCGTACAGCCTGTTAGAAGAGACGTTGAACGTAACAAGCTGAGCCAAATTTCCGATTTCAGGAGGAATGTGACCAAAGAAGTAATTGTCAGACAAGTGAAGCCTTTTCAAGTTTTTTAATTGGCCTATTTCTGGGGGTAAAGGTCCAGTGAAGTGGTTTTGATGGAGTTCAAGAGCAGAGAGATTATAAAGATTCGAGAATTCGAGAGGGAGGCTACCACTAAGCAGATTGTCACCTAACATCAATTGTATAAGAGACTTGCATGATTTCAGACCATGCGGAATGTTGCCAGACAACTTATTTGATCCCAGGCTAAGAAACATTAGTTTCTGAGATTTGCAAAGATGTGGAGGTATGGTTCCCACAAGATTATTCATGGATATATCAAGAACTGAGAGGTTACTACTAGCTCCTATCAACGGAGGGATGCGTCCCTCGAGATGATTATCAAAAAGCTGAAAACTTTCCAAGAATGACATGTTTTGAAAACCTAAAGGAATTTCCCCTGTCAAATTATTTATCGACAGGTCTAGTTTCCGGAGCTCTTTCAGGCTTGAAAGCTCCTTTGGAATGTCACCCACCAGGAGGTTCTCGAATAGATGAAGCAGACGAAGGTTTGTGATCTGGCCCAACTCTTTTGGGATGACCCCAGTTAGGTGATTTTCGGAAAAATCGATCTCGACTAAGTTTAGACATTGCCCAAGTTCTTGTGGAATCGTACCGTTTAACTGGTTGGTATACAAGTATAGCCTATTCAGTTGTGTTAGCTTACCGATTTCTTCTGGAATGCTACCAGAGAAAGAGTTTGCATGAAGGGCAAGCAATTCCAAACGACTGAAATTCCCAATCTCATGAGGAATCTCACCAGATAAAAGATTTTGCCAAAGGACCAAACTAGTAAGATTCTTGAGCTTTTGGAGCTCTCTAGGAAATGGACCCTCTAAATTGTTCTGTGCTAACCCAAAAACCTCCAAGTTTTCACATTCACTGACCTCACTAGGAATCCGTCCCGATAGAGAATTTACACCCGCCCTGATAATTTTAAGCTGTTTCAATCTACCAATTGACTTGGGAATGACACCAGTGAGATTATTACTGTAAACAACAAGCTCTTGTAATGAGGTCAAATTCCCAATGTCGTCAGGGATCACACCACCAATATAATTTTCACACAAGGAGAGCACTTTAAGGGAGGAAATTGTGCAAAGTGGGGTGGGGAAATCATCACGGAACCTGTTTGTGCAGAGGTCTAAAACCTCCAATTGTTGACATGAAGCCAAAGCATTGGGAATGGGACCAGAAATGAAGTTGCTGGAAATGTTGAATTGAGTTAAAAAAGAAAGGTTACAAATGGTTGGTGATAAAGAGCCAGATAAATTAAGGGCATGGAGGTTAATGGAGGTTACCTTACGATCATTGTTACAGCCTATACCAATCCAGTTACAAGGAAGTGAATCGGAGTGATTCCAGGTACGGAGATTGGCACTTGGGTCAACAAGGGAGAGTTTAAATTCCAAAAGCACAGCACCCTCTTGGTTAATTGAATCAACAACAATCCCTAACATAAGTAGTAGGATGATGATCAAGGCCGAAGAAGAATGTTTTTCAAGATCAAGATTCCTCCTCATATTTGATTACCAAGCAAGCAATGAGAAAAGAAAGAGGAAAGGGGAGGTATAATAAGCAAAGAAACAAAGGAATGGAGTAGAGGTTTTAAGAGGAGGAAGTTAAAAGTGAAATTAAGATGTAGCTGTCACTGTGGCACAACACAACTACACAAGGCAAGGAGAGGGAGTGGTTTGGTTGAAGATGGAAAGAGACAAGGAGTTTATGGTTATGGACCTTATGGTTATGGAAGAAAAACATAGTGGGAATGAGAAAATGCAAAAGCAGGAGATTAGTAATATAAAGCTCTTTTTTTTAACGAGGATTTTGATGATCTTAGTAGACAAAAAAAAAAAAAAGAACACCGCAATGCATCATCATTTAAACAAACACTTAAGGGGCGTGATGAAGGTACTGAAAACAGGATTCACAAACTATACAGAGAGAGGTTGGTTAATCATGGAATGGAAAAGCGTAAGACAAAATTAAATTAGGTTAGAAAAAGGGTGAATCCGTGGCATTAAATGAAAAGATGGGCAGAGGGGCAAAGAGATAAGGAAGAGAGAGAGAACTGATGTATACATGCATACTTGTTTGTTCTAGGGCGGAGTGCCCCGGTTTTCATAACTCAAAGGAATCGAGGAGAATTGATTTAGAGAGAGAAAGAGAAAGAGAGATTGGTGGGTGGATGGATGGATGGATGGAAAACAAGAAAACCATGAAAAAAGGGAGTCAACACTGACACTTGCACAAAGGTGAAGGTGTAGGTGGCTTCTCATAAAACTCACCATTTTCCATGATGATGATGATTATGTAATTGGTTGAAAATGAAAGAAATGGTGTTGCTTTATACTGAAGTTGCATGTGAAAGAAAAGAAAATGGAGGGGATGGATAGAGACGAGACGTTTGAGTGTTGAGATTAGAATCTCCGCCATTGCTGCTGGGCCTGAGAATATGGAATTGGGTCTTCCTTCTCATCCCAAAATTTCTTGTGGGTTCATGATTTGAGTTGTTACTATTGCTATTGCTAGTGGAGGAATGAGTTGGAATCTATGGGATTGGGTGTGTGTCATGTCTACAAAATTTCTTCTTTTCTTTTCTTTTCAACTAACATTAACATATCTCACTTTCACATCTACTCTACGTTCTGATGGCTCAAATATTGGTGTTACTTCATGGACGATACTCTACATGATTTAATCTCTAGGTCAATTAACGTACATCACTTTTAATGAACAAGAAGAACCATACACCTAATCATAAACAACAATTTAGTTATATTATAGGTCAATGTTACAAGGTATGGTGTATGAGAAATTAAGGTATGGTGCATAAAGAAATTGCCTCAAATATATATAATTAAATGTAATATACTTTTACATGTTTTCACAATCATTTCCTGTCACGGCTAATTCTACGCACCACCCTCCTTTGTTAATCACAAACTTCGGTTTTCATATCATTAACAAAAAATCATGTGAATAAAAATGTATAGGATTAGTAAAACTAATAAGAAAGTGTATGTGTAAGATTAACCTTCTATCACATGTATTATCAAGTTTATATATGATTTTAACGTATTTAAATTTATATTTAAAAATAAATGATACTTTTACCTTATATAGTTATATATACAATTTGTAAATTTTGAAAATGATTATTGTATGCTTATAAAAATTTCCCTAACAAATTTATATTTTATAAAGTTATTACCAGCATATATATATTTTTAATAAATATATACGGATCCCAGGAACCAATGAAAAGGAATTTTGATTAATTTGGTTTTAGTACTCCATTCCTAATGTTTTTAATTTATTATTTTGATTGAGTGTATATAGGCCAAATTATGGTGACGTGATGTAATTTAAATATATTAAGAACATGTGTTAAAAGACTCGTGTAAAGTACGAATACCTTTTAAGAACAGATTTCTTTATACAATTATCTTTTTATACTTAATTAATTAATTTAGATAATTATTTGCTTGTGCGAGTGAGTTCAGCAAGTATATATTTGCATACATTATTAGAATTGGATACATGCTACCAACCATAGTACCATGGACCTAAAACAAACATGTGGGATTAGATTGTGTTCAATTCTCCTTCTTTGTATAAGAGAAAACTTTTATTCAATTGTTAAAAAATAGAGCAAACTATAAAATATAGTTACAAGTTTATATTTTTTTTATCGATAAAAGAAATATGTTTTATTAGTTATTAATAATAAAAAAACACTTTTTCATTTCATTATCAATAATAATAATTATTGACCTGATTACCAGTTTATCAAGTCACCATTGTTATAATTAATAAAAAAAGTTGTTGTTATTAATAACCTTTTACAAAATTTACAATTTGTTTTTATATTTGAATTATGTTTTGTTTGGTGAACAAGCCACACAATATAAATGAATAATGTCTGGTTTCGTCACCAAACAAAAAAATAAAACATAATTCAAATAAAAAACAAAATATAATTTTTTAAAAAGTTATTAATAATAGCAACATCTTATTTTGTATCAGTTAGAACAATGGTGACCTGGTAAACATGTCAACAATTGTTATTATTGATAACAAAAAGAAAAATTGTTGTTGTTATTATTGATGGACTTTAAAAACATGTTGCTATTATCAATAAAAAAGATTAAAGTTGTTATTTTTTATGATTAACAAAAAATATCACTCAATATTATAACCAATAGATACACTTTGGAAGCATGTTTATTGTAAAAATAAGTGTCATTTTAAAATAAGTCACGAGAAAAAAGACGACATGATTTTAAAATCTAGTTAGTTACCGTTTCAAAAATTGTAAACAAGCTACATTTAAATTCCAACTCCATCGAATTACATCACACGAACCAAATAACATCTTAGTTGACTTTAAACATCATTTCACATCTTAACAAATAAACATATTATGTAGTATGTAAAAATAAGTGTGATTTGGAGCATCTGGAAATTATAGTGGATGATCGTTTCTTCTCATCCCTTGTTAATTGGTTATACTTTGCATAGTCAAGCGTAGTCTTTTGTCAAATATCGAAATGTCTTTTCATAAAAATACAAAAATAAGATTCTAGTGGATCAAATTAAATAGTATTTATACAAGAACTTAGCATGAAAGAGAACCTTTAGAAAGAATTAGTGTTTGGTTCCGTAATGGAATTGAAATTTAAGTTTTAATTATCAATATGGTTGATGGTAAATGGTAAAAGATGGTTTTTAGTATTTGTTAGAGATGTAGGTGGGAATCTAATTCATGTATAAATTGGGATTTAATTGATGTATGAGTTGGAAGGAATGTCAAATTTCTATAAACAGGCCTAGGAAAATTTAGTGAAAATTACACAAAATTTAACTATTTACATAAGTTATCAAAAATTGTAAACAAGCTAAATTTAAAAACTAATTCTATTGAATTCCATTACATGAACCAACCCAACTTAAAATTGGTAGATAGGGTTTTTTAATATACGTGCTATCAATATTGCTCGAATCGTGGCTGAAAATTGTCAAATATATACAGATACTAACACCAAACTAGATATAATATATAATTATAATATTCTTAAGTTTATATATTTTATATATAAAAATTTATAACTTTATATAATTAGAGTGTTTTCTTCAATTTGTGTGTGTAAATATTTCATAATCAACTGAAAAGCTATATATATTTTAAAAATTATGACAAAAATCGTTGTGATTACTAATTTTACAAGTTGATTCATTATTTTTTAAATTTACAAATAATAAATTATAAATTCAAAACTAAATGAATTAATGTGTAAATGTAATGAATAATAATGAATATCGTACTTCTCAAGCTGTATATAGTTTTTTCACATATAAATTTTATATAACACAAAACATTATAGGCATCCATAAATATTTTTTTGGTTATTAATTAATAATAATAATAATTCATTTTTCTTCATCAATATTTTATATTCAATTTTATGTATTTTATATTAAAATTGGTTTGCTAGTATTTTTAATTTTATAGATTAGTTTATTATTTAATAGTAATAGAAATAATAATAAGAACTACTTTAATAATAATGATTAAACAACTAAGGTAAAATGGTCATTGGATGAAATCCGTAATAAAATATTAAATATCAACCACAATGACTGTCAATGTAATTTTTGAAGTTAAATAACTCAATTTATAATTTACGGTAAACTTTACCATATTTGTAATTTATTGTTTTGATCGCAGAAACCATAAGTTAAAAAGGTGTCGGCAATTATAATATGCGATCAAACGTGTGACTTTCTAAAAAATATTTCTACTTCATATTGACTTTTCAACTTCACCTTTAATAATCAAAACATCTAACCCACATAATAATTGCTATTTCGATCATGTGATTTGTTTGTTGTTAGTTCAGGATAAATTTTTATATTTTTGTTATATTCTTCAATAACCGTAAACAAAATCATTAGGTTTTCATCCGGAAAGAAATAATAATAATAGACTTTTATCTTTGTATTCATTTAAATACCATACATGGATACATTTTTATTTTTTCATTTTGATAGTTATATTTTTTTATTTTCATTTGGATGATTATATTTTTTTATTTTTTCTATTTGTTAGTTATAATATTAGTTTTTTTGCATTAAATAACTTGTTAACATGCATAAGTCGTCAAGTCGGTCAATCTAATCAGGTATTATGTTTACGTGTTTGTGTTAAAAATATTTTCATTTCAAAATCAATGACGACCATTTTATTTACCAATTTCATCTCTCTAAAATTTGGTTTTATTCCGACTCTAGCTTTTTAACTTTAATTTTTAGTTTCTAGATCAATTTTTAAATATTGAATTAGGTTTTAAAAAAGTTTGACACCAAAAATCTTTTTAATTTTAGATATTCATTTTTTTCTTTCAATTTATTAGTTTCAAACTAAATAGAAAAACCAAAATGTAACATCGTTAGCCTAATTCTTATGTAATTGAGTGTTTAAATCATTAGGACAATGTACTTTAAATTAATCAGATTGATTCTACTTCGAGGCATTGATTCTTACAAAACATCTTCAATTTCGAACTTCAATGTCGGATCCACATATGATACAAACTTTGGATGATAAGCAGTATTATGTTGAAAATTTACTAAGTCTCCAAAGTCGGGTGGGGTACAAACTTTGGACTGAATATCGAAGTTCACAACAAGGTCGGGTCGGATATAGGTCTGCATTTCGAACTAGGATCCGAACTTCAAATTTATGATGGATCTGAAGTTGAGCTGTCAAATACACAAGTTCATCGTAAATGAATATAATGGGCTAGTACTGACATAGGTTTCATATAATAGTCTATCAGGTCTAATGTGGTGTTATTTAACTCACATTGACACAAGAAAAGAGTTAAAAACTTAATTTGACAAAGTAACGGTTAAAGAAAGATGCATAATCAAAGATAGAGCTGGAGCACTAGTGGTTATATTTGGGTCATGTGAGACCCTGAGGTGGTGTTTGGATTGATTGAATTTAAAATGATGGATTTTGAAATGATAGGATTTTGAAATGTTTAGGGGTATGGATGGATTATGAAAGGTGGAGAAGTGGTGAATTTAAAATCCTAAATGAGCTAAATCCTATCTTTTAATATTGTATCCAAACATGATAATGAAGGATTTCTAAATCCAAATCTTAAATGGGTTGTTTAAATCCTTCAAACCAAACACCACTGTAACATCCCAAATTTTAATTATATGTAATTTACGGTTTTAAGACTCAATTATTGTACTTATGGAAAAATTAAATCAATTTAAGTTATTTTGATCATTATATCAGTTAAATGAGAAAATACAAAGTTGAGGGGTTGTATGTGCAATAGGACAAAATGTCAAAAGAAGGAATAACTCTTCATTTTAACCCATCACTTTCTCTCTCTACTCTCTCTCAACCGTCTCTCACTCTCTCTCTCTACATCTCTCTCGGCTTCATCCAAGAACACCCAAGAATCAACAAATTGAAGCTGCAAAAGTTGGAATCAAGTGGCAATTAAGGAACTATAAGCATTACAACAAACAATTTGAGGTAATATTTGTTAATATTTACGAATTCTTAGAGTTTTGTGTTCGGTTTCAATAAGAACCGAATTATAAGATTTTGATGCAACTGTTAATGCATGTTAGATGTTATTGTTGCAATGTTAAAATCGAGTGTTAGTGATGTTGTATACAAAATTTCAGAAACAGAATCGAAGTCTAAGTATGATTTTGAGATATGTGTGTGTTTTAGTGTGTGTGTTCATCGAGACTCATAAGAAAAATGGACACAAATCGGTTATTTTGGTACATAAGTGTTATATTATAAGTTGATATAGTACATTTAAGCTTATATCTGCAATATCAGACTCAAAACATGTAAAATGGTCAAATAGTGGAATCTGGAAAAGCTGGAAAAAATATGCTAAGTATGAACTCGGTTCGGACTGATGATCCATCCGAATTCGGATCCACCCAATTCGGATCCATCAATTTCGGACCTTGCCCTATTTCGGATTAATACACAATTCGGACCTACAATGATTTCGGACCAACCCCATTTCGGTCCTATCCCAATTCGGACACCGTCCCAATTCGGATCAACAGTAACTTCGGACCCACAATGTTTCGGATACTAGCCTGCTTCGGACACATGACCATTTCGGACTCTACCAAATCCGGATCACCCATTTCGGATCATACTAAATTCGGACCAAGGACCAATTTCGGACCAACCACAATTCGGACCATCCGAATTCGGATGTGGTCCGAATTCAGAACCCAATTACATTTAATATTACAGAATACAATTTTTAAGCAATTACTGACACAAATTCACTATTACACTTACTTTACAGATCATTGTGGTGTTATCAAAACACACATTGATTCAGGATCAAGTCAAAAAACCAATCACTGTGAGTTGCAGATTATCATTCGAACATTTATTGTTTTTACATTCATGTTTATACATTCAATGGCATGTTCACGTTGTTCATATACTTCATTTGGCACTCATGAAATGATTTGTTGTTATGATGCACACTCGTACTTGACATGTAACACACATGTAGCCAGCGTTCATTTGAAAGTGCATCTATATACATCATGCTTGCACCGCATGATCATTACTTCATAATCTGATGCGACCTGGACTGGGGCTGACAGCAGGCCACTGTCGGGGACTGATCATCTCACTCGTATCCCATCAGGTTCGGCACATCCCCGATCAGCATATTGAACTGCCACCTCATGCTAGCACTGCATGGTTTACTCACACATTGAGGCTTTCACTGCCGTTTTCACATACATGGGGCTTACACTGCCCATGGTTAAGCATTGCATGTAAAGAAATATTTGTTGTATGCATAATCTGTTATCTCACTAAGCATTTAGCTTACTGTTGACTCACCATGTTTTCAGGCAAAGGCAAAAGTGTAGCTGGACCTTCCACTTAAGCATATCAAATCAATATCCCGGAGACTATAGAAGCTATTGGTACTTGAATGTAATAGCTTTGGGCTGGGATTCATTACTTCTAAAACAATTATGTTGATGTAATAGTTAGACTTTTATCACTGTAGACATGTATTCTATTGCTTTAGTGTGGATGTGCTTAATTCTAATTTAAGTATTCAATTTCAATTATTATGATACTCATTGGGTTGTTAGTCGATCCTGGAGATTACAATTATATCGTTAATTTATCAAGGACGTCTCAGTTTGGTATCAGAGCAATAGTTTGAGGTTTCAAGTGTCCGCGAGGACTTGGACTCAAACTTAGGTTATGATATTAGAATGAACTTCTAAGTAATGATCTGAACTAAGATAGGATTGACATGCACACGGGGAAACACAAAGGGTAACTGTACACTTAGGACTTACAAATAAATGTTCTAAATATAAGTTGTTATATTTCAGAACATGTCAGGAGACGATATGACTCCTCAGCAAATGTTCCAGATGATGCAAGCTCTCATGGAACAAAACAATGAGCTACAATCCAAACGAATGGCTGAGCAGGCTCAGTCATTTGCTGACCAATTAAGGGCCAGAGATGAGGCCGAAGCGAAGCGAAAAGCCGATAAGAGAAAGAATAAAGAACATCAACAACAGGACGACCAGGAGGAAAGACAAGATACCGGGTCTTCTAACCGATCAAGGGGTTACAGATTTAAGGACTTCAAAAGTAACGGAGCTGTTACTTTTGATGGAACTGGAGACGCCGTCACTGCATTAGAATGGATCACCACCACCGAACGAACTTTCAGGATCAGCGACTGCGCTGATAAAGACATGGTCCGCTTTGCAACCGCTATGTTTGCAAGGGACGCTGTTATGTGGTGGGATGCCATGACGCATGTGTTGACGATGGAGGTAGTGTCGCACATGTCCTGGAATGAATTCAAGGAAGTATTCTCTCAACAATACTGTCCAGCCGACGAGAAGCGACGTCTCGAGGCAAAGTTCTTGAACTTAACTCAGGGAACGAAAATGGTTACACAATATGCCGTTGAGTTCACCCGGTTAAGTTTGTTCGCACCGCATCAAGTTGACACGGAAGAAAGAAAAATAGCCCGGTTTGAGGCCGGATTGGATTATGAGATACGCCGAACCATAAGTGGGGTTCGTTATACAACGTTTGCTGGGTTACTTGAGGCTGCTCGAAATGTGGAGCAGATTGTCTTGATGTCTGGTTATGTCCTCGGTTCAGCTGCCGCATCACCGACTCAACCGTCGCCGCCAAAAAGGCAGCGGGAGTCTGGATCTTCCCGATTCTCTCCTCAATCCCATCAACAATCATCATCACCCAAAAAGGGAAGGGCCTTTTCGGCCAGTTCTGAAATGAGAGACTGCAAGAGGTGCAGGAAATCGCACTCTGGGGAGTGCAAAGCTCAAGACATGTATTGTTTCTGCTGTGGGCAGAAAGGCCATCACTGGGAGCATTGTCCACGAAAAGATGATGCATGCTACAACTGCCACAGACTTGGCCATTTCTCAAGGGACTGCCCGAAACCCCCACGAGATCAGAATGCTCAACAATCAACAGCAAGATCTTCTGTAGCTTCCACGGCTCGCAGAGATCAATCTCAAAGGGCTCCAACAAGGGCGTTCCATATTACAGCTGAAGAAGCAAAGGATGACCCGGAGGTGGTCACTGGTACGTTTTATGTAAATTCAATTCCTGCACGTGTACTATTTGACTCTGGAGCAAATCGTTCGTTTGTCTCCACTACATTTGCTCGTCAATTCAATATGCCTACTTCGAAATTACAATTTGTACTTGACATAGAGACTGCTAGCAACATGTTAGTTAAAGCAGACAAGGTATATAGGAATTGCACTTTACTTGTAGAAGATGTAGTGTTCAACATAGATCTAATTCCCATGGAGTTCGGGGAATTCGATATCATAGTAGGTATGGATTGGTTGGTTCACAATGAGGCACAGATAGTTTGCAAGAAAAGATTGATTAAGATTACCACTCCCGAGGGCCGAGACATTTGTATCTATGGTGACAGACACAAAGGCGACTTGTGCCTTATATCAATTGCAAAAGCCCGAAAGCACGTCGCCAAGGGTTGTTCTGCTTACTTAGCCTACGCTGTTGATGCAAAGGCTGAAGTTCAATCTCTTTCTACCGTTCCAGTCGTTTCCGAATTTCCAGATGTCTTTCCAGAAGATATCTCGGGATTGCCACCTGATCGTCAAGTGGAATTCCGCATTGACCTCATTCCCGGAGCTGCTCCAATAGCAAAGGCTCCGTACCGTCTAGCTCCTGCAGAAATGCAGGAAATGATGAAGCAGTTACAGGAGTTGCTCGACAAGGGTTTTCTTACGCCCAAGTTCATCTCCTTGGGGCGCTCCTGTTCTGTTCGTCAAGAAGAAAGATGGCACATTACGTATGTGCATCGATTACCGAGAACTCAATAAAGTCACAATCAAGAACAAATACCCGTTGCCCCGGATTGATGATCTCTTCGACCAGTTACAAGGCGCAAGTTACTTCTCGAAGATTGATCTTCGTTCGGGTTACCACCAACTCAAAGTACACCCGGATGATATTCCAAAGACGGCTTTCAGAACTCGTTACGGACACTACGAGTTTCTGGTAATGCCGTTCGGTCTTACTAATGCGCCGGCCGCTTTCATGGATCTCATGAATCGAGTCTGCCGGCCAATGCTCGACAAATCGGTCATCGTGTTCATCGATGACATTCTCATTTATTCAAAAACCGAAGAGGATCATGCAGCACATCTGAGAGAATTACTAGAGTTGCTGCGCAAAGAGCGACTTTACGCCAAATTCTCTAAATGTGAATTCTGGTTGAGGCAGGTACGTCTCAACATTCGAAACAATTTCATGATCCTTATACTTAATCATAAATTATTTTATTAACTTGTACCTCTTAAACAATCAATTCAGATCCAATTCTTGGGGCACGTGATATCTGGTGCTGGGATTGCTGTTGATCCTGCAAAGATCGAAGCTATCCAGAACTGGGAATCACCCCGCAACGCCTCAGAGATTCGGAGTTTTCTGGGATTGGCTGGTTACTACCGCCGATTCATCAAAGACTTCTCAAAGATCGTCGTTCCGCTAACAAAGCTTACTCGCAAGAATGCTACTTTCTTTTGGAAAGAAGAACAGCAAGTAGCCTTTGACGAATTGAAGAAATTGCTAAGTGAAGCACCGGTGTTAGCCCTGCCTGAAGGGAACGAAGACTTTGTTGTCTATACAGATGCATCAGGCACGGGTTTAGGTGTTGTTCTAATGCAAAGAGGAAACGTCATAGCTTATGCTTCTAGACAACTCAAACCGCATGAGAAAGACTACTCTACTCATGATCTAGAGCTAACTGCTGTGACTTTCGCTCTCAAGTTATGGAGACACTATTTGTACGGAACCAAGTGTCAGCTCTACACCGATCACAAGAGTTTGAAGTACATATTCAGTCAGAAGGACTTGAATATGAGGCAAAGAAGGTCAATGGAGCTGATCAAAGACTATGACTGCGAGATCTTATACCATCCAGGGAAGGCCAACGTAGTGGCCAATGCCCTAAGCCGAAAAGCATACTGCAAGGCATGCTGCTATGCCTTGACTTCCACAATACTGACGTCCACTATCATAGACGATGTAAGGGCTGCTCAGTTGCAGGCCTTAAAGGAGGAGAATGTAAAAGACGAAAATGTCAGAATACAGTTGCCATTAATGCAAGATGATGGAACTGGATTAAAGGGTATTTATGGCAGAGTGTGGGTTCCTAAGTTCGGGAACATGCGGGAAGTGATACTTGAAGAAGCTCACCAATCCAAATTCTCAATTCATCCTGGTAGCACAAAAATGTACAACGACTTAAAAGCCGACTTCTGGTGGCCAGGATTGAAAAGAGATGTCGGTCAGTATGTTGAAAGGTGCAGAACTTGTCGTCTAGTCAAAGCCGAGCACCAACAGCCCTATGGTAGTATGCAACCTCTTCCTATCCCAGAATGGAAGTGGGACCATATTACCATGGATTTCGTAACCAAGCTACCTAAGACTCGTCGTCAACATGACGCCATTTGGGTCATTGTTGACCGATTAACCAAATCTGCTCACTTCATACCAATCCGAGAAACCTACTCACTGGACCGACTTGCCCAGATCTACGTAAACGAAATCGTTATTAGGCATGGTGTGCCTAAGTCTATTGTCTCCGACCGAGATAGTAGATTCACTTCTAATTTCTGGACTGCTTTACAAAACGGTCTTGGTACTCGTATCGCAATGAGTACTGCCTATAGACCTCAATCTGATGGTCAAAGTGAAAGAACAATTTTAACTCTCGAAGACATGCTCAGAGCCTGTGTCATGGATTTGGGTGGTAACTGGGACGATCACCTCCCATTGGTTGAATTCTCCTACAACAATAGTTACCATTCCACTATCAAGATGGCACCATTCGAGTTTCTGTATGGCAGAAAATGTAGGACTCCAACCTGTTGGAGGGAAACAGGAGAAACTCCAATAGCCGGTCCTGCTTTGCTACAAGAAACAAATGAAAAGATCCAACTCATACGGCAGTACATGAAAACAGCACAAGATCGACAAAAGAACTATCATGATCGCCGACACAAAGCGATAGAATTTCAGAAAGATGAATGGGTATACTTGAAGGTATCCCCAATGAAAGGTGTTACAAGATTCGTAAAGCGAGGAAAGTTATCACCTCGATTCATAGGACCCTTCAAAATAATAGAAAGAGTTGGTAATCAGTCCTAGCATTTGGACTTGCCGGAAGAATTGTCAAGTGTTCACCCAGTCTTTCATGTTGGGTACTTAAGGAAAAGTCTGGTGCCCGAGAGGGAACCATGGACTGATCACTCGGACATTAAGATTGACGAACGGCTAAGGTTCGTTGATGAGCCGGAGTGCATTTTGGAGATAAAAGTCAAGAAACTACGTAACAAGGAAATCAGGATGGTGCTGGTCAAGTGGAAGCATCATCGGGGAGCTAATCATACTTGGGAATCAGAAGAGGACATGAAGACTAAGTACCCAAGTTTGTTTAGCGCAGCATGACTTCGCGGACGAAGTATAGGCGTGGTGGAGCCCATGCTGTAACATCCCAAATTTTAATTATATGTAATTTACGGTTTTAAGACTCAATTATTGTACTTATGGAAAAATTAAATCAATTTAAGTTATTTTGATCATTATATCAGTTAAATGAGAAAATACAAAGTTGAGGGGTTGTATGTGCAATAGGACAAAATGTCAAATAAAAGAAGGAATAACTCTTCATTTTAACCCATCACTTTCTCTCTCTACTCTCTCTCAACCGTCTCTCACTCTCTCTCTACATCTCTCTCGGCTTCATCCAAGAACACCCAAGAATCAACAAATTGAAGCTGCAAAAGTTGGAATCAAGTGGCAATTAAGGAACTATAAGCATTACAACAAACAATTTGAGGTAATATTTGTTAATATTTACGAATTCTTGGAGTTTTGTGTTCGGTTTCAATAAGAACCGAATTATAAGATTTTGATGCAACTGTTAATGCATGTTAGATGTTATTGTTGCAATGTTAAAATCGAGTGTTAGTGATGTTGTATACAAAATTTCAGAAACAGAATCGAAGTCTAAGTATGATTTTGAGATATGTGTGTGTTTTAGTGTGTGTGTTCATCGAGACTCATAAGAAAAATGGACACAAATCGGTTATTTTGGTACATAAGTGTTATATTATAAGTTGATATAGTACATTTAAGCTTATATCTGCAATATCAGACTCAAAACATGTAAAATGGTCAAATAGTGGAATCTGGAAAAGCTGGAAAAAATATGCTAAGTATGAACTCGGTTCGGACTGATGATCCATCCGAATTCGGATCCACCCAATTCGGATCCATCAATTTCGGACCTTGCCCTATTTCGGATTAATACACAATTCGGACCTACAATGATTTCGGACCAACCCCATTTCGGTCCTATCCCAATTCGGACACCGTCCCAATTCGGATCAACAGTAACTTCGGACCCACAATGTTTCGGATACTAGCCTGCTTCGGACACATGACCATTTCGGACTCTACCAAATCCGGATCACCCATTTCGGATCATACTAAATTCGGACCAAGGACCAATTTCGGACCAACCACAATTCGGACCATCCGAATTCGGATGTGGTCCGAATTCAGAACCCAATTACATTTAATATTACAAAATACAATTTTTAAGCAATTACTGACACAAATTCACTATTACACTTACTTTACAGATCATTGTGGTGTTATCAAAACACACATTGATTCAGGATCAAGTCACAAAACCAATCACTGTGAGTAACAGATTGTCATTCGAACATTTATTGTTTTTGCATTCATGTTTATACATTCAATGGCATGTTCACGTTGTTCATATACTTCATTTGGCACTCATGAAATGATTTGTTGTTATGATGCACACTCGTACTTGACATGTAACACACATGTAGCCAGCGTTCATTTGAAAGTGCATCTATATACATCATGCTTGCACTGCATGATCATTACTTCATAATCTGATGCGACCTGGACTGGGGCTGACAGCAGGCCACTGTCGGGGACTGATCATCTCACTCGTATCCCATCAGGTTCGGCACATCCCCGATCAGCATATTGAACTGCCACCCCATGCTAGCACTGCATGGTTTACTCACACATTGAGGCTTTCACTGCCGTTTTCACATACATGGGGCTTACACTGCCCATGGTTAAGCATTGCATGTAAAGAAATATTTGTTGTATGCATAATCTGTTATCTCACTAAGCATTTAGCTTACTGTTGACTCACCATGTTTTCAGGCAAAGGCAAAAGTGTAGCTGGACCTTCCACTTAAGCATATCAAATCAATATCCCGGAGACTATAGAAGCTATTGGTACTTGAATGTAATAGCTTTGGGCTGGGATTCATTACTTCTAAAACAATTATGTTGATGTAATAGTTAGACTCTTATCACTGTAGACATGTATTCTATTGTTTTAGTGTGGATTTGCTTAATTCTAATTTAAGTATTCAATTTCAATTATCATGATTACTCATTGGGTTGTTAGTCGATCCTGGAGATTACAATTATATCATTAATTTAACAAGGACGTCACAACCACCTGAGATCATTTTGGGGCATCATTACTAATAAACCACTGTGAGTCACAGATCTATGTTCATTGCAGACATACATGATTTACATTGAAATGACATGTTTTAGTTGCTTTTAATACTCATTGGCACTCTACATGATTTTATTGTCATTTGATGTACACTCATATTTGACATATTTAATATATGATACATAGTAGTCTACTATAGTTTGAAATGAATCATTTATAAAGTTGTTATTGTAAGAGATCGTCATCCATTGAAAAATAATTTCAGTCAAGTTCAATATTTCTATTCGATAACAATTGAAAGTTTATACACACGCATCGGGATCCTTGTCTCCAAGCACGATAATCCAAGAGTATCTTGGAAACCGAGCTCCCATGCACAATGAAATAAATAATGGGATCGTTCGTGGATTTTTTTCCTCTTTTGTAACATCCTCGAATTCAATTACGGTGATTTAAGAAATATGTAGACAGGTAAATTATAAATAAGTTGAATTATGAGCAAAGATTATGTATTTGGGGATAGTTAAAACTTAGTTGTTGATTTAAGAAAATTAAAAAGTTTAAGAACTTTGAAATGATTATTATGAATTATAAAAGTTAGTAATGATAAATTTAAGAATAAATCAGTATTTTATGGAACCGGTTAAGTTGAGGGGTGAATTGTGCAAAATGGGAAAGATGGGAATAAAAAGGCCAAATACCTTTTCATTCTCCAAATGCTCTCTCTCTCTACACTCTCTCTCTAAAAAAAACACTATCTACTTCTCTTTAAGATATCTCGCAAACCGACCGGCCGATTATCGAGATTTATACGTCATCGGAAAGATCTCGAGGAGTACACAACAATCTACGGTTGGATTTTTTATTTCGTACGGATTAAGGTAAGAATCGACTCTTTTAAGATTTTGTGTTTCGGTTTTGAAGAACATAAGTTCGAATTTGTCATTTTTATGCGATTTAAAGCCGATTTTGCTTGAAATCTTGCAAGAATGAGATAGTATATGTGTAATAGAATCAAACCTAGGTATAATACTTGATATATTCATGATTTTAGGCTTTGAAATGAAGGATTTAAGTTGTAAAGATGAACAAACTCGAAAATACCAAGAACACAGTCGAAATGCAAGAACAAACTTGATTTTTGTACTAAATTCGAGCAGGAATTCGAGTTTGACACCATAGATTCGAATCTAAGGGCCTAGATTCGAATATGGTTCGAATCTATCATTAGGATTTCGAGTTTAGTCATTAAATTCGAAGGAAATTCGAATTTAACCCCCGAAATTCGAATTTGATGCCTAAAATTGAGAATCCTACTCTCTAAACTCGAGTATTATGAATGAAACTCATAAACAACACATAAAATGATATGAATTATACAAAGGACAAGATGTAAACTTGAAATGGGTTCAACTTAATTGTATTATGAATTTGGACAATAGACCAAGATGGGGAAAATATTGCAAAACTTACAAAACATGGTCTTATGAATTTAAACGGTTTTTGACTCGTGATATTGTTGTAATTAATATAACAGGTCCCTTGTGGTGTTGTTTAACCCACAGTGGGGTACTTGGTGGATCCGGTTGAAAGCCCGTGGAGAAATAAAATTGGTTAACATTTAATTACGCACCCACTGTGAGTACATATGATTTCGCATGTTTATATCTGCTTTATGATTGCTATTGCCTACTGAGACATGTTGCTTCATTTTTCGTTTGGAATTCTACTAACTTGCGTAGATTTAGATGCACATTCTTATTTGATGCATGTCCGTTCGTTTGTTGTGCATCTAACGATGGACCGGTGGGTCGCATCTGTTACTCTGATGTTACTGCACTATATGACGCTGGAGCTGATCCCTCCAGGTCCGGTAGGCAGTATGTCATCCCCGATGTTATGTCTGTCTCAGATGGTTGGGTTATCATACCGAGCATGGGGCTCGTAGGAGCGACGGCTCATGTGTGTCGTACTTTGTGTACGTGGAGAGTGCACGACGTGTGTCGTCGGTGCTACTCTTGTGGGCATCATAAGGATTTATAAAATGTGTAAATCTGTGTATTCACTAAGCCTTTGCTTATATCTCAGTTGTTGAATTTTTACAGGAAAGGGAAAGTCTACTGCCGGACCTTCTAGTTAGGTCATTTTGGGAAGATTTGGAAGACTTGATACTACTTAATCGGTAATTATGAATTGAGACAATGTTGTAATATATTCTGGATGTTGTAATAATTTATTTGGGTGTGTAGACTTAGACTTGATACCTTATAGTACCATAGGGTGTTTGACACTGTCGTTGGTGTCACATCTTTTGTTCTCGGTCTTAATGTTCTTGGTTGAGATTTGAATTTTCTAATAAAATTTTAATTTTCAGAAAAACAAAAAAAAAGATTAATTTCTTTTTTGACTTTCTAACTTTCAAATTTATTTCAATTTAGCCACTAAACTAATTTTTATCTCGATTCAGCCACTAAACTACTTTTTGAATATAGATTTAATCATTAAACATTTTTTTTACAAATTTAACCACTAATTATTGTCACAATTTAGCCACTAAACTATTATATTTTGCACTGATGTAGCCACTAAACAGTAAACTAAAGATTAGTGACTAAATCGGAATAAAGAGTTAATTACAAAAATGGTCCCTGTGGTTTGTCTTAAAATTTGGATTTGGTCCCTGAACTTTCAATTTTGCAAAAACGGTCCTTATTTTCATAGTTTGTTTGCAATTTTGGTCCCTCAACCTATTAACTTTTCTAATATGACCAAATTACCCTTATTTTGTTGCAAACTATAGGGACCATTTCTACAATTAAATTTTTAACTCTTTTTAATTCTTAATTAAATAAATTATTTTTTAGTGTTACTTAAATTTAATAAACTATAAAATAATAGAAAAGAATTATTTAATTATTTATGTTGGTTCATAAATGATTTATATATTTTAGTCTTAATTAATTTTAATTTACTATAATCAAAGTGTAAACCAATCAAAATTTATAATCGAAAAAATCATTTATGTTTAGAATTTATTTTTTAAAGGTTTCATAAATAAGAAATTTTTTCTCTATAATTATTTATACTGGCTCATACATTTATAATAAAAAATATTTATGTTGATCAAACCACAAAGACCATTTATGTAATTGACTTTACTTTATTTTTAGTATTAATTAACTTTAATAATCTATTAAAAAAAATTATTTATGAGCCAACAGTTTAATTAAAGTTAAAAATATTAAAAACTTAAATAAATAAAAATTTAGCGTTTAATTTGACCGAGTTAAAAAAACTTCCAAATGGTCTAAGACAACTCAAATTTTTTTATTTAACGTATCAATTATTTTATCGTTTTAATTTTTAATTACACCAAAAACAATTTAAAATTTTAGGTCCATACAACATCTTTGAGATTCATGATTAACAACTTTAATAATCAAACTTTGGTTCGTCAGACCTTTACATAAAAATTGAGAAATATAATCAGGTTTTCAATCTTCTTTCGTGTTTCAATTTGACTTTTCATTTTAATCCGATTAAATCACACCTTAAATATTTAAAACATTTAGATTTATCGCTTTACCATTATAATCTTGCTTTGATACAAATGTGAACGGATTATAAAATAGAATCTTTGGCCGATTTTATTTAAGAAGAAAATAAAATATATTTGACCAACAAACATTTTTTTATTATAAATTTATAAACCAACATAAATAATTATAGAGTCAAATATTTTTATAATATTTTATATACGAAACCTCTAGAAAATATTTTCTAAACATGAATGATTTTTTCGATTATAAATTTTGATTGGTTTACACTTTAAATATAATAAATTAAAATTAATTAAGACTAAAAAATATCTAAATCATTTATGATCCAACATAAATAATTAAATAATTCTTTTCTATTTTTATAGTTTATTAAATTTAAGTAACACTAAAATATAATTTATTTAATTAAGAATAAAAAAGAGTTAAAAAATTAATTGTAGAAATGGTCCCTATAGTTTACATCAAAATAAGGGTAATTTGGTCATATTAGAAAAGTTAATAGGTTGAGGGACCAAAATTGCAAACAAACTATGAAAATAATGACCGTTTCTGCAAAATTGAAAGTTCAGGGACCAAATCCAAAATTTAGGACAAACCACAGGGACCATTTTTGTAATTAACTCCGGAATAAAAAATAGTTTAGTGAATAAATGAGACAACTCTAAAAGTTAGATGGTCAAAAAAAATTTTAATTATATCAATCCAAATACAATATAATACTTTATATTTTAATCCAAATAAATATACTTGTAGTTTTTTTAGTTTGCATATATTTTTAAAAGTTAGGATTTATATATAAAATATTTATATTTTACATATATTTTAATAAACAATTATGTATTAAAAATATCTGACTAATAAATAAACTAGTATAAATATACAGAGTTTTGGTTTGGCAGTTTTTAGAAAAATGTAATCCAACATTATGGTTTATAGATAGGTATTGGTTTTTTGGTTTAGCTTTTTCGTTTTTTGGTTGAGTTGTACACCCTTGTTATGGATTGAAGATATGAATCCAGTTAGCATGTTTATATAATACACACTCCGTTTGCTAATTTCAGGAAAATTTAACAACGATTGATTGAAAAAACTGCTGCGAGTTTGAGCAAGAAACAGTTTCAATCAACAAAAATACGGTGGTTGGTGGTTAAATCCAATGACTCTTGGAAGATTTCGAAAAGAATGAAAAACGGAACGACGAGTTAAAAATCGGAGAAAATTACAAAAAATAACAAGCAACTTTTACGGGTAAAAAGGGTTAATCACTGTAATTTTGATTTTATCAACCTTCATGCAAGTTTCGTCACATTTCATAGGCGCCATTCAAGGATTAAATCCGTCTTTTTGATCGGAATGATGAACGAAATAAAGGAAAGAAGGATTGAAAAAGGAAAATCGAAGAAGAGAGTAGAGTAGTAGGTGTTGCGATTTGTTCGAGGCCGTATTCAAAATTGAAAGAGATTTGATAGGCACGGAGAATCGCTATTTAATTTTGCCAGCCTTCAAAGCAAGTTTCGTCATGTAATTGGCGCCCTTGCTCTGCAAACTGGCTTCTTCTTCTTCTTCTTCTTCTTTTATCATTAAATCTCCCTTATTACACGAAGATTGAAACAAACTGTAAATTTATCAAAAAACAAAAAGAACGAAGCCCTAAAAATTTCTAAAACAAATCAATACTAAATTCCTAAATGTAAATCAATGACGAATTCTGTGTGATTTCCGTCGACGAAAGGAAGGCATTTGATGATACGGAACATTGCTTGGAGGTATGCTTATAAATAAGCTGATAACCCTAACCCTAATTGTAAAGCCCAGCTAAAACACCAAAGGCCCAGATAACAGAGGCCCAAATTTAGGAAGGTATTTCAGTAGTGGTATACATACTGGACTACTGGTTTACATATATTATATTCGGCTTTAAATGTTTTTTTTTTTTTTTTTTACTTATATAAATAAATTATATTAAGAATATTAATGTAATATGTGGTTCATAAACATATAACCTTTTATTTCATGTGGATGTGAGAATTTATGCACATATTTACACATGATATACACAAAAGTTTAATAAAAAATTATAAAATAAAAGCATTATTACTCTTAAATATTTATAAATATAATGATCTCATACTAACTATATATGTGTAATTTAATTGTTTAATTTATATATTAAGTGCACGAATTTAAATATAAAATATATAAATTTCAGAAAATGCACAAATGTATACTTTAATTGCCAAAAATTTTATATAAAAATGCACGAATTTGCAATGATTCTCATTCTTACGAAAGATAATGATTCTTACATGATCCTAACTATCTATAGAGTTGAATCAGGTAAGAAAGGTTCTTGTAGTAAAAATCCTTAAATACACAAATTCATATGAAAAATGTATAAATTTTTGGACATGAAATTTGTGATTTTTTTTTTTTCATTTTAAATTTATATAAAAAATGCATAAAGTTTTTGACATGAATATAGTTGACCTTTTTTTGTTTATGAATTTTATTATGAAAAAATATGCACCTTGTTAAAAAAACACCAAAGGGTGAGGTTGTGTTTCGTTAATAAAATTTCTAAAATTTTCTTTTTTCTTTTTTTTTTTTTAAAAAAAAAAGGAAGAATATTTGTTTAGTTTAACAATTACTCATTTTTACATTTCACCTTTTAAAATACCAAATTTTATTTTATTTTTCTTACTTTTCTATCACCAACAATATATAAACTGTGTATACTTTCATTCTTACTAATTTATCAACTATTCTATTTGTTTTAGAACTGATAAATGCATAATCTAAATAAGTTTTCTAATTTTATATAAACTTTTATTTTTTTTCTTAAAAGCTATAAATTGAAAACTAAAATTAAAAAATGACTAGTTCTTTTTAAACTAAAAGTAAGACTTTTAAAATTGTAAAATTCGTTTAAAATGATTTATAAAAAAACTGATATAAGTTATTAAAACATGACAAAAAAAATTTAAATTTTTTTTAAACTAAAAGTAAGACTTTTAATATTGTAAAATTCGTTTAAAATGATTTATAAAAAAACTGATATAAGTTGTTAAAACATGACAAAAAAATTTTTAAACAATGTGTAGATTTAATAAATAAATTAAAAAAGGTAGACCTTAAAATTCAGTTTTTTTCAGACATCACAACGGAAAAAACGCATTGCAGTGAAATGATTCGTAAATCGGAATCCAAAAGAAGGGTGAAAGTGTGGTTAGCAGGGTAAAGTGGTAAATGGCTGTCCAGTGTCCGCTGGTCCCGAACAATAGCATATAAGGTTCCGCTAATCTTTCGACGGCCACACAAATCAGTGTCTGCAACACCAACACCAACACCAAATCAAATGGAGGAACAAGAAGAATTGGTTCTATTGGATTACTGGGCAAGCATGTATGGTATGAGAGTCAGGATTGCACTTGCTGAGAAGGGTCTTTCATACGACTACAGAGAACAAGATCTGAGGAACAAAGGCCAGCTTCTTTTGGACATGAACCCGGTTCACAAGCAAATCCCGGTACTCATCCACAACGGTAGACCCATTTGTGAGTCTAGCATCATTGTCGAATATATCGATGATGTTTGGAAACATAAAACTCCATTGTTTCCTTCTGATTCTTATCACAAAGCTCAGGCTAGGTTTTGGGCTAACTTCATTGACAACAAGGTATTTCTTCTTCATTTCAATAATTATCATAACAGCCTCATTACACTAAACTTTTAAAATTTGTGAGTGATTGTAGATTAATTATCACATTGCTCTGTTATGGTTTACTTAATTCCTAATTAATATGAGTGTCGGTGGTCTCTTTTAATAGCCAGCCATGAAGATTGTTTATGGGTTTTCATCCAACTGGAATTGGGTTTTTATCCAAATTATATTTTATTTAAAACCCTAAACTTTAACCCCATTGTATAGAACAAGTGGGTCTAAATTTTGGGTTCTTGCTTCAAGCAAGTTGCTTCCTTTCTTGTACACTTTTGGAGTTTTGGTGGAATCCCTAAGAATGTATGATGTGGAGGAATTTGGTTTCTTATTTGTTCAAGACGTTTGTACTTGTTAATTTGTAGCTTCCTTAGGAAAGTTTCAGGTAATTTGGTACCTTGTTCGGAAATCTTACAGCTAGTCACTGCTTGGGTTGCGAATTCGAGTAAAAAAATGCAGGCCCTTTTGCCAAATTGCTAGGGAAAACCACGCACCGGATGACCCTTTTGGATTTCATTGTGAAAAATGCTAAATCGATGAGTGCGTTTTGTCTGACTTTGGGTTTGAAAATGCAGCTGTATGTAAATGGGAGGAAATTGTTTACAACAACAGGGGAAGAACATGAGGCTGCTGGGAAAGAGTTCATAGGTTACCTTAAACTGCTTGAAGGAGCACTCGGAGACAAACCTTACTTTGGAGGTGAAACTTTTGGCTATCTTGATGTATCTTTGATCCCTTTTTATGCATGGTTTCATGCCTATGAAACCTATGGGAAATTGAACTTTGAACAAGAATGCCCCAAATTGATTGCTTGGGCTAAAAGGTGCATTCACAACAAGGAGAGTGTGGCTAACACTCTTCCTGACTCGCTAAAGATCTTTGAGTTTGTTCAACAATTGAGGAGGAGATTTGGACTTGAGGAGTAGAACTTATAGCAATTATCCGCTATATAAACCTGTGTCATAGTTAATTTCACTTTCTTGACAGAGAACACGTAGATGTGTTTTTCTGATTTGTCTTTAAAATAAGACTCGTTATCGTACAGTTGTATTTTCATATGGGTATCTTGCTATGCTTACATTCCAAATTGCGTATCTATTTCAACATTCTGATTCTATGGGGTTAATTACATATTTTTGAAACTTTAATCTGCTAAACAAAAACTGATGTGGTCCATGGGATAACCGAAGAGATAGATCATGGATAGCTTTGTGTTGGCAAAGAGAATGGCTGACTGCTAGACGACCACAACTACAACATCATGAATGGTTAACGCACTTGTATGTTATATCACAAGGAAAAAGGACAAATTGAGAGTACAGAGGGATTTGAGCGTAAGCACAAAAGGTTGAAACATGCATTTATGTTTCAATTTACGTTAAAAATAGGTGATCTACATTAGTGTTCGGCCTGACCTATGAAATACATAATATATACCACATTTCATAAACTAGGCAACATAGAATTCTATAAGGTTGCAGAAACTGGACAACAAAAAATTTTACATGTCCGTGTATAAAAATTTACGTTTGTGGTCGTGTAAAAATTGGTACACGACTGCATAAGTAACCAGTGTACATTAAAGCTGTTTTGTGTGTTTCTTTAGTATCGGTAGCTATCGTATATCAATATTAATAATAATGAGTGGTAATATATAGAGTATGTGTATTCATAGGCTCATGGGCCTGTAATTAGCAATATTCTGCAGTTTTGGTGGATTAAGATTAGTACTTAGCTCCATGTCAGTTATGAGTACTCTTTTCTAAGATGTACCAATCTAAAATTTTAGACATATAAATAAAAGAGATTTAGAAGATATATTGATGTTTGAGAGGATCATTTTCTTAATATTCTATTGAGAAACATACTTAGTTACTTATGAGCATAACACGAGCATGAGTTATCATACGAGCATCTGAATTCTGAGCAGTGTGTATACCCGGCGGGCGGCGGGTGACTCCCAACATAAAGGTCTTGACTTGACCACTACTGTGTGTAGTTTTGATGCTCATTCTTTTTCGGGCCTCCCCGAATGAGGTGTATAGGTAGAGCTCCCGATCGATATTATTGTATGAGCAATACTATTATTGTGCTATAGCTCTTTCGTGCAGAGAATTGTGTAATTGTTGTGTTTATTTACTTAACTCGTATACTCACGAGTTTATTGAGCTTATGTATCGTGATTCGTGTATATCAGGTAGTCAACCAAAGTGGAGAATAGATTTCTTTAAACTGTTGTTGTAAGTAGTCTTAACATTTTGTAATGATATACTCTCTTGTCTTTGGATAACTGTAATTATGGTTGACCAGATTCTTATTAGGGATTGATTAACAGAAACAGAATTGATGATTATGTTTTGGGAAATGTTTATCTCCAAACCATCTTGACGTAATAATACTGAAATATGAATATGTGGTGTTGATCTTGTTGATGTGGACATATTGGAATCTTGTGTAAATTTTAGGGTGTTACAATTTGGTAATAAAATATAAGTTTAGAACCCTTATAAATGGGAACACATTTTTATAAAATTTTAAGACAGTAAAATCTTATTTAGTGATGGTTTTAACAACCATGTTTAGAGACTTTTTAATTAAAAACAAATGACTAATGTTACATTTGAAAGGTGAAATAGAGATGGGTTTTACAGAAGGGGATTATCCCAACCCAAAAACAATCCAACAAGGCACAAGCTACCAAAAGGTGAAGTATACAAGGTAAAGAAAAGAGACTAGCATAACCTTAAACCCATCTGTGAGTCTAGCATCATTGTCGAATATATTGATGACGTTTGAAAAAATAGAACTCCATTGCTTCCTTCTGATTCTTATTATGACAAAGCCCATGCCAGGTTTTGGGCTGACTTCATTGACAACAAGGTACTACATCTTTCAACTTTTCTTTTTAGTTTCATGTTTGGGTTCCTTTTGACAATGACTTTATCTTAATAATTAAGACATTCCACGTGGTTGTTTCATGCTTGTGCTTTCATTTATTCTTTGTTTCGGTTCACCCCGTGACTGACTGGTCTCTCATTCAACTGGAATTGTGTTCTATCCAAATACTATTTTTTTAGCCTAAACTTCTTTTAACCCAATTTGTTCTAATGGAGGAATGGAATAAGTTTGGTAGGATAAATTTAAAATGGTGAAAAAAGTGATTCGGAAGAACATACATTTTTATTACTTTATGCAGTTGTACGTGAATGGGATGAAGTTAATCAGAACAACAGGGGAAGAACATGAGGCTGCAGGGAAAGAGTTCATAAGTTGCCTTAAACTGCTTGAAGGAGCGCTCGGAGACAAAACTTACTTTGGAGGCAAAACTTTTGGCTATCTTGGTGTATCTTTGATCCCTTTTTATTCATGGTTTTATGCCTATGAAACCTATGGGAAATTGAACAAGAATGCCCCAACTTGATTGCTTGGGCTAAAAGGTGCATTCACAACAAGGAGAGTGTCACCAACACTCTTCCTGAATCATTAAAGATGATTGACTCCTTTCAAAACATGAGGATCTTTGGATTTGAGGAGTAGAAATTACAACATTTATCTGCTATATATATAAACCTATGTTGTTAATTTCGCTTTCTTGACAGACAACACTTGGATGTGTTTTTCTAACTTGTCTTTAAATAAGAATCGTTCGGTACAATTGTAATTATATATGGGTATCTTGCTATGCTTACATTCCACATTGTGTGTATGATCTATTTCAACATTCTGATTCTTTCTATGGGGTTAATTACATATTTTTGAGACTTGAATCTGCTAAACAGAAGCTGATGTAGGGGTCCTTGGGGATGAAGCAGTCCGTGTAGTCGAAAGCTTTGAAACATCAGAAGTTTCTTCACAGGCTTCTTTTTTCAATTTGTAGTTATTGTATGCAGCTACACCACCGATTGCTGCATATATAAATGTAAATGATCACATGTATATTAGTAGATGTCTTGCATGTAACAACTTTATAGTAACCGAAGATAACCTATGGCATAACCGAAGAGATTGATCATGGATAGCTTTGTGTCGGCGAATAAGATGGCTGACAACAAAACGACCACCCAGTCTTTGACGACTCCAGCAACACGAATGGTTAACGCGCTTGTATGTTGTATAACAAGGAAAACAGACAGATTGAGGGCGAAAGTACAGAGGGAGTTGAGCGTTAGCACGAAAGGTTGAAAGCTCCATGTCTCCATCTTCGGCATCTCGAGGAAAACCCACGGAACAAACAAGCAAACAGCGCTGCACAGCGAACGAAGAAGATTCTGCTCACATGGGCAGAAATTCTCTGAACATAAACATGGAATGATGGCAAGAAATAAAAAAAGGAGAAGACACATTTGGTAGCTTAATCAAGATACATGCCTGCAAGGACTAACATAATACATCATGGTAATTGGGTTTAATTTGACCCCTTTCCTTTTGACCAAAATCTCCATAAAAATAAGCCTCAAAGCTTCACCAACAACACCTCCCATTTGATAAACAACACCAACCCAATTGATGTCAATTTCGCCATAAGAAGCAACCAGAACCCCAAAACTAATCACAGACATTATGAGCAGCATGCTGCAGCTCATTGCTTCAAGTCCAGCTGCCACACCAAGAACGAACACGGCTACCGGCACTGTTTACCAAAGAGAGAACATTTATTCGGTTTTCTAAAAGTAAAAGTATGATGGTTCAATTTAATGTATTCATCCTACTTACTAATTGCTTTCAACATTTGGGCAAAGGAGACGGATATATAAAGGTATGCGGTGTTTCCAAGCCAAAGAGTCACTGCAAACATGGCACCAATAGGAAAGACCGAAGAGGTGTATCTGTACGTAAAGAATAATATTCTAAGTGAAACGAGGATATGTTGAATGGAACGAATGGAGATAGTTCCTTGTTTTGTGCTCACATTTCGAAAGTCATCCCTTTTTCGACTTCCATAACCTGGCAGGAAATCATGCAAACCAATCAATTAGGTGTTAAAGAGGGATCATAAATGTGGTTAGATTAGGAGATTTACCTTGGTAACTTTGGTGAGGAGAAAACATAAGATGGAGGAGAATAACATATGAAGCAGTGTTAGGCCAAGTGGATACGGGAAGTTGATCTCCTTTGACGACAAAACCAACTGCATTCGCATTCCGAAATATATAATGTTTTTGTAAACAACATATTAACTTGTCATAATTTATAAATTCACATTAACAACATTATCAAGAAACCTCATAATAATAACAAGTAGAATCCATGTAACAGAGAATATGAATGTTGAATGAACAACAACATTTGATATTATAAACCAAACGATTGAATTTGATCTTTAATATAATCTATATATAAAGGTTCGGTTGAGGAATGAATGTATATGTTGGTGGAAACCTTGTTGAAGAAAATCTGACCGCTAGAGAGCGCAATGTAAACGAGAAGATATGAATAAGTCAGCATTTTTTTCTTCTTTGATGAATTTCTTCTATGATCTGCCATTGATGATATACAAAATTGAAAGATGTATCGTTTTCTGGATTCTTTTGAATTTTATTAGTATCTAATCTAATATGATGTACACATATATGCATTATGAATTGAAAAACAAAGAATGATGCACAAAGCCTAAAAAAATTTGGGGTGGAGGTGGAGATTTTGAAGCCTTTTGGTTAAATTTTTTAAGCCATTCAAATTCACAAAATCAAAAAAAAAAAAAAAATTAAAAGATAAAAAACAAAGGATTATTCCTTGTTAAAAATTTGATTTATAACATTTTATTTTCTAATTGTTATATAACAATTAATTTAGAATTTAACTCCATAAGATGTTACTAGAATTTAAATACATACAAACACAATCATAGCTTCAGATTCGTAAGTAGATGTTGTAGATTTTAAAAAGATTATTATAAAAAAACTAACAGGTCTTTGCGTTTTTTTACTGTTTCATCATTTCATGTTATTTTTTTTAAAGTCATCATATTACTGCTACTTTTGAGGACTTTTTAACAACAAAAAAGTAAAACATGTTTTTCAGGAAAAAAAAGGTTAATTATGAAAATAACTAAAAAACCAGAAAGAAAACAATAAAACGAGGACTTCCTTAAAAAAAATAAAATGAAGGGATGAAATCGCATATTACACGAAAACATATATGTTTGTTTAATAATAAACCCAATTTAAAAATATTCATTTGTCAAGTAGGTTATTCAATTCTGGTTATTGTAAAAAAAACTATTATAAACACACATTTTTACATCTCTTCATCGTCATGAACATCTAAAACCAAACATTATCATTGCCCATTTACAGATTTACTTGTAAGCATCATAAGACCAAACCAAACAATATAAACAAAAATAATACGTAAATTTAAAAACTCAAGATTCTTAAGACTAAATAAAGTAAATTTAAAACCGAAAATAAGATAGATAAGTGAATATGATGTCATCAATTTAGATGAGTTTGACTTTGAAGGTGGTTGTGTACATTAACTCTTTTTATACTCTTTCTCTCTTTTAGAATTAACATTTTCAAAGATTAAATATATAATTTTTTATTAGTTGATATGATAATAAACTGAAAATAAAATAATAATAAATAATATAATTTATATTTTGTATAGTAACAAATAAAGTAGCAATTTGATTAATACTAGAAAACGAGAGAGAAATAATGAATGAACAAAGCTGCCCCCTCATCTTCACTGTACATGCATCTTCTTCGTTGCAATTTGCAAATTTGCCAGTCAGTCAGTCAACCACCTTATCCATGGGTTTTGACCTTTGCCTAATTGCCTTCTGATCTTTCGCGAGAAAAAGAAAGAAAGATGGCGACTTTTAGGAAGAAAAACTCCAAATCATCTTCTTTTTTCTTCTTTCTTCTTTCGATTTGGGGAAGAAATAGAATGACGATAATGAAGCAATAACTGTGAAACACACAGTTAATCATGTGGAGGAGAGCCATGGATTTGGTATCCATTCCTTACCCCCAATTATCCATCCCTATTTTTTTTTGTCTTCATCCCAATTTTCTTGATTTATTTCTTATAAATTTATTTGGTACACACCCTCCTCTGATCTCTCTCTACTTTATCTTTAACATGTTTTTGTATTTTATATCTCATTTTTAAACCTCTCTTGCTTATCTATTCCACTTGGTTTTTGCTCACTTTTTTCAATACAAACAGAAAAATACACAACTGCCCATAAGGTTTGCTTCTGTTTCTCTCCATCCAAACCCATACCTCCCTTCACTCAATTTATGCTATTGAAATGATGCCTATTGTGTATTTTATTAAATTGAGTAGATAAGGGCCTGATCATTGATTGTGCATCATCTTTAAGTTGTTGATTTGCAATTCTTTATCTATAAGTTATTGGTGGGTATGTTTGATTTCCAACCTCTAGTATGTTAACATGTTGATTTTCTTAATATTGCGAGTTATAAGTTTCTACTCATGATGTTAATTTAGCATTTTGAATCGTTGTACTTTGACATACTTAGAAGCATGCAAAAATAGAAAACTTAAGTTCATGTGGATCGTAGTATTACAACCTCGAGTTGTCGATTTGAAAGGAATTTTGGGTAGAAAGTTAAAAGATTTATTGTGGGTTATGAATATAACAATCTAATTTCTGAATTTCTTGTGAATCAAGATTTCTTGGTGGAAGCCTTTGGGCAGACAAGAAAGATGGAGGTAACCAATGTCACCGAGTATCAGGCAATTGCCAAAGAGAAGTTGCCTAAGATGGTTTACGACTACTATGCTTCTGGTGCCGAGGACCAATGGACCCTAGCAGAGAACAGAAACGCTTTCTCTAGAATATTGTAAGTTTTGTATATATTGACTCTAAATCCAGTGTAAATCGCCGAGCAAAATGATCTTTCTCAAGGGTTATTTTTGATCTGTGTTGTTTTGCATATTGAGTGGTTGTGTGCCTGATTGCGTTTTATTCATCAAACTAAACAGGTTTCGACCCCGTATCCTTATTGACGTGAGCAAGATAGACATGACCACCACTATTTTGGGATTCAAGATATCGATGCCCATAATGATCGCACCAACAGCCATGCAGAAAATGGCTCATCCTGAAGGTAAAACACATTTGCCTAGGGACAAGACATTATGCTACTCGAATCTTATAATAATCAACCTTATTCTTTGTTTACAAGAATACAGTTGGTTAGATCACAATAGTTATACAGTTCAAATGTTCTAACATTGCTCAATGCATCCAGGCGAGTATGCAACAGCAAGAGCTGCATCTGCAGCTGGAACTATCATGGTTCGTCTTTCCAATGACTTTGTCAATCGAATATACTAACTAATGGGAAATTATATATGCTAAATTATTGTTTCATATCGTAGACATTGTCATCATGGGCGACATCTAGTGTCGAGGAAGTTGCTTCAACAGGACCTGGCATCCGCTTCTTCCAGCTTTATGTAAGCAACCATTTTTGCTTCTGCAGATGATTCTTATCATATCTTGTGAATTTTTAGTGGTGCACTTACATCAAGGATAGGGTTGGATCTACATAGTTTACTTGCATACCCTGAAATGTAATTTAAAAAAAAAAAAAAACCCTACTATTCTAGTCATCCCTAAAGTAGACTATACATTAACTGTTTGAAAATCCTGGAAACCGCCACTGATCAGAAACACTCTCAAATCTTATGAAGAAAGCAGACAGAAAATGGATTATATAAGAAGATTGTTATTGTATTGATCTTAACTGTCTACTGTAATTGCTGTTTTCTTTGAAAGTTGTCGTGTTTAGTATCAAAATCAGGCGGTTGCATCCCCAAATCTGATTGTTTTCTTCCTGGCATCAGGTGTACAAGGACAGGAACGTTGTTGCTCAGCTTGTGCGAAGAGCTGAAAGAGCCGGCTTCAAGGCTATTGCTCTTACCGTGGATACACCAAGGCTTGGACGTAGAGAAGCTGACATCAAAAACAGATTTACTTTACCCCCATTTCTAACATTGAAGAACTTTGAGGGTTTGGACCTCGGCAAGATGGATGAAGTGAGTAGGAGCAGAAACCGTTGATTGATAACACTAGGAGCTAGTCAGACTGACGCTAATTGTGTTGTGTACAATGCAGGCTAACGACTCTGGTTTGGCTTCTTATGTTGCTGGTCAAATCGATCGCACCTTGAGCTGGAAGGATGTGAAGTGGCTCCAGACTATCACCACCATGCCAATCCTTGTGAAGGGGGTGATCACTGCTGAAGACAGTAAGAATGATAACAAATCTTGTATACTTTGTCCCCCATTTGTGTTTTCTAACAAGTTTTCTGAATGTTAACTGTTGCAGCAAGGTTAGCGATTCAAGCTGGTGCAGCAGGTATTATTGTATCCAATCATGGAGCTCGTCAACTCGACTATGTACCAGCCACTATCATGGCTCTGGAAGAGGTATCAAGTTGGCTCATAGTCATGGCTTATTTATCATGTAAAGATGCTAACAGAGCTCCGGTAACTTGTGCCTCAGGTTGTGAAAGCGGCACAAGGACGTGTTCCAGTGTTCTTGGATGGTGGGGTCCGCCGTGGGACAGATGTTTTCAAGGCACTGGCGCTTGGAGCCTCTGGCATATTTGTAAGTAACTAATTAAAACAAAGTTTAAAATATGGTTGGTTGGTTTGGGAAAGAAACTAAATTAGTTAATGAAAAATATAGATCGGACGACCAGTGGTGTTTTCATTAGCTGCTGAAGGAGAAGCGGGAGTGAGAAATGTACTTAAAATGTTACGCGATGAGTTTGAGCTAACAATGGCGTTAAGCGGTTGCACATCGCTCAAAGAGATCACCCGCAACCACATAGCGACAGAGTGGGATGCACCTCAGACTCATCCTGCACCAAGATTATAGATACATAAATCAAACCAATATATTCCAATGGCTAAGGTGGTATTATAACGCTTTTAAATAATAATAAAATTATTTTTGTTCCAAATGTATATGTTAATATCTTACTTGCTATATGTTAATTAATTATATTAATGTGTTATAAAAAGATATGTATATTGTTAAGCCTGCTGCATTTAATGATTAAAAGTTCTAAACCAAACCATATCAGAGGTAAGCATGACCAAATATTATATAAAATCAGAATCGAAAACAATACAAGGATTTTACAAACAAAAAAAAATCAAATCATTTAGTTCCATGCATCGGTTTTTACCAAGTTTTACAAAGTAAAAAAGAAAAATGCAAGGTAACTGAGATTTAAAATCCTAGGGAGAGCCTGGGATTTTAATTAACAAAGAATGGAGAGATTTAAGGAATCTTGGGATTTTAAATCCTTACTGAAATCTGCGAACCAAACACAGGATTTAAATGCAAATCCTAGGAAATCCACGAACCAAACGCCCCCTAGCTTCGATCATCTTTCCAGCACACACTACCTCTGGCCATTATCATCACCTCCCCCATTATTCATCATAACAAAAATTATGAGTTTATCATCAGAACACAAATATAATATCAGAGGTAAGCATGACCAAAGATTATAGTTAAAGTTTTAAAATTTTTCTATCACGGGTAATTTTGCTTGGCGAACACTATTTCACACAATAATATGAAATCACCGTCTATCAAAGTTTAAAATTATATTGAATCGATAGCAATATCATTTTCAAATATTATAAATATAATCTAACATAACTCAAAACGATTTTGATAACTTAATTACATTGTTAACGAGTTATATTTTAGAATATTGAAAGCTTTCGATATTTATTCTTATGAGCATACTAGAATGATATATAGAGAGAGGATGATACAAATAATGACCTTCCTTAAAATAATAATAGTAAAAATCAATAACAATGCACCATATATGCACTCTTGATTTCTTTACACAAGGATAATATTGTCATTCAATAGTTTTTTAATTATGATATATTGCTATTGATTAGATTTTCAATTCAATATATTAAAACAAATTATCCGGCCACCTAATTTTTTAAAATCATCTGAGATTTCTCATCTTTTAATCATCATCGTTTATTTTATAAAAAAAATTATTTATTTCTCTAACAATACTCGTATCGATTGTGAATCATGTATCATAGCGTTAATCGTTAGTATCGTGAATCACACAATTGACTTGTGAATATCATGTTTGTATCGATCGTGAACCGTAAATCATCGTGCTAATTATTAGTAAATAATTGGTGCCGTAAATCTCACAAGTGGGTATTGAATCTAATGCTTGTATCAATTATGAATCACATTGTTAATCATTGATAAATCGTTGGTGTCGTGAATCATAAAAATGAGATGTGAACCAAGTTTGTATCAAATGTGAATTGTTGGTGGTGCTGTGAATCAATGATGATGTTGTGAATCACCGGTGATGTCCTAAACCATGATGGCGGTGTCGGTGGTGGTGCCATGAATCGCTTGAAACTAACGGTGCCGTGAATCCCATTTAAAATTGGTGTTACTTAATTTACAATTGAATACAAATGAAAATAAATTGAAATGAATGGTGCACAATGGCCCTAATACCTTTTCAATTAGTTTTCATCCCATACAATATGCGCGTGCGCGCGCGCGCACACACACACATATATATGTGTGTGTGTGTTATGAGTTGATTCGAAAAACGTTTATTAAAAATAATAATCGTATTAGTAAATCGGGTTTTTAAAAACTGAAAAACCAGGTTTTAATATCCAAATTTCACTAACCAAAAAAGATAAATTTAACTTGAAGATTTTAATGGAAAAAAATAACATGAAGAGACAAAAACGCAAAAAACGTGAAAACATGTTAATTTTAAGTGATTGCAGTTTTTTAGTCATGAATTTTTTAAAAAACGAGGATGAAATGACAAATTCATAATCTGACGCACTACTACGTCTAGTTGGAATAAAAAAAGGTTACTCTGAAACTTATTATGAAAATAATGGTAATAGAATAGTGAAAAACGATAATTTACAGCGTAACTCTTATTTCATTATTAAATTTAGTGATGTGAATTTTTGTACGTATAAGCGTGTCAATCAAGATTTTTCAGTGATAGTATAATAAATCAATAGATAACAAGATTTACGTCATATGTTTGTATAATAAATTCAAACGTTATTGCATAAATTGTGTTAAAAAAGGGAGAATTACTCAAAATAGCAAGTAATTTTTCTCTTTTTTCCTTATTATAGCAATCTCGTAAATTTTGTCCCAAACAATGAAATCAACTTTTGGTTTAGTTCCGGTTATAACATTTAACCGGTAAATAACAAGTAGGTCGTTATTTCAAACAATATATTAAATGGTAAAAAATATAACTCATTGCCATAATAAGAAAAAAAAATTAAAAAGTAGGTTGTTATTTTAAACAATAAACCCTATATATAACATTTTTTACCGGTTAACTTTGTTGTTTACTGATTAAATGCTATAATTAGAAATGAACAATGAGTTTGTTCCATTGTTTGGTACAAAATTTGTGACATTGCTGTGATAAGGAGAAAAAAAAGAAAAGAAAAGCTGGTTAAGCAATTCTTATAAATTTTTGATAACACGACATAAATCAGGTGGAGAATGATTTCGGCCTTGTTTGATTTAATGTCTAATATCTTAATTGCTCTAATCTCTAATTTGGTTAATAGAAATTTAACATTATCTCTTTATTAAACAGATCTAATAAGGCATTAGACGTCTAATCACTTAATAAACAAACGACCCATTCGTTTTAAAAACTAATAACTATTTTCTTAATACACCGTATATGAATAGCAAGCATAAAACCGTTGGACATTTGGATTTTCGCGACGCTCGCAATCTCCATCCAGGTATGATGGAATCTTGCTTGCAGGTCGCTTGAAATGATTTGAAAGAGGCCATAACTCAGCGAAAGGTAAATCAAGAAGAGAAGAATCCCAAAACCCTAATCAAGTCCTGCATCAGGAAGAACCTGTTACTCAAACGCAACCGGATGATGTTCATAATTGCCCGGGTTCCGTGGTCATAAGGTCCTCTGAATAATCTCTACTTCATTGTCACTTCCTCTTGTTATGACTTATCAGATTATTCTAACTGTTTCAATACTTTTCTATTTTAATAAATACATTCTTTGATTTTGACAATAACGCAGGAACGAATTGACGAGGATGATGGCAAGTTACATACTTACATGAAGCTTTTCTTCTTACTTACCTCTTTCAGTAGGTCTGTTTTTTACTCTTCAATCTTCACCCTAGCTGAGTTGATATTCACTTGACACTTTGAGCAATTCAGTGACACTGATATTCTTGGATCCCGTTGCTCATAGTGGTTATTCCAATAGTCCAAATCAGTGTCAAAAGCAACCAGTTTAACCATTTCAGTCGTTCCATTGTATTAAGAATTAGCATCACCAAAATTAAGAGACAAATGGAATCGGAGATTTCTTCTCTTTTGCTTCATCGTATACAAAAACTAAATTTCAGATTCCATTTGACTTGCTGACCTAGACATCATGCTTGATGCTTCTGTCTACGTTATATTCTCTGTAACATTTTATGATGGAGAATCCTTTATGTATTTCATAGTTCTTACTTAGCAACCAAACTTTTGGTTTCAAGTTCATTGGTTCATGGTTTCCTTGTTAAGGACATCAAGGGTTCCGTTACACCTTCATAGAGAAGCATTGTCCTACATGGTCCATCATTTTCAAGAGCTGCACTCTTGAGATTGAAACTAGAACCTAATTTAGTAGCTCTTTCCAAAAGGAATAAGAAAAACATCCAGGGATAAGTTTTGTTCCCAAGTGGTCTTCATAATAGATGATAGACATTTAGTGACAAACCTGCACATGTTCAAAGGGATCATCATAAATGATTGAAGTGTGCTGCACAAAAGAGCATTCGAAAGGGATCAAAACCATCAAATAAGAAACTATCTTGACCTAATTCCTTTTTGTAGCCTGGTAAATTTGGTGTCTGAATTGGTATAATCCACTAGAAACCTAGAGTTGAGATCTGCTTAGATCAACAGAGTACTCAAGAAAAGAAGAGTCAAAGTATGATTAGGAAGAGAAGATATGGAATAGAGAGAAACACTAGAGAGAATTATTCTTAGCAACAATTCATATTTCTACATCTCACATCAACTGCAACTGGATACTTTTAAAGCCTACCAACTTCCTTATCACTATTTTGTTGTTAACAACCTATCAGCAAGGAGACCACCTATTACAACTATACACATACATTTAACTTTATTAGAGTTCTACCCCTTTGACAATAGTAGCATGTACAGAACATCGCAGGATCATAACAAGTTTACTTATGCTACTACAATGCATCACTTCTTTTTTGTACTTCTTGATCAATGCCATAATGCGACTGGCTTTTGGTTATTATCACTTCATAAACTTGTTGTAACATGTTTATTGATTAGAAGGCAACGCTTTCCGAAAATGCATGATACCATGGTAGAATTCAGATTACAGAAATCATGCTTTTAGGACAGCCAGATTAAATACTATCAAGTTCTTGCTTCGAATCCTTTGACAGACATGAGGCTTTATACAAACCAGCTGCAAGGGGGGAATACAATTTCTACTATGTGAGGTATGACCTGCAAGCATGAAAGATGAGCTATTTCTTCTGCTACCCTTTTTGATCAACCTGATGTGCGTTTAAGGCCTCTTGTGTACATTTTGTTCTCATTTGAACTTCTGCAAACTGGTATTGAATGTTGAAGCTATTGTCCGTTAGTAAATTGAAATGTTAATTTATCTGCATGTATCACTGAATCACTGTTTTTAAATACATGCATGTACAATACAAACATTATTATGATATTATACTAAGCCTACATGGTCAACGTTTGATTTTAAATATGATATTGTAGAATACATCATGATTTGACATTGATAGTGGTGGAAACAATGGAATGGATATAGTGAAAAGAAAATGTTTATTTATATATTTATATACGGATAATATGGAAACCATTGAAGTTGGGAAATGATACGACCAGGTTGATATTAACTTCAAGTTCTTTGTTCCTGGACTTTTCATTGATGTGGATAATTCATCAATAAAGAGTTATTGTTATCATCATCATCCTATAGACAACGGGTTGAATAGACCATGAAGCCTACTGATGGTGGATGCCCTAAAAAATGGAGATTTCCAAAAGTTTCTCCCACAACAAGGAAGAATGTGTATTTCTAATTTAATTGGAAGTATAATTTTATTAGAGTTATCGAGTATCTAGAACAAATATATTAACATGTTCTTTAATATGTATTTTCATTAAAGTGTGTATTTTCTAGACCAACGGTACCAGGTGTTTTGGGGGATCCCGAGGTTGGGAGTTCGAGTCCCATTGTGGACAAATGTGTAGATTTAGGAGTATGATTAGGGGGTGTATGTTTTCTGCCATTCAAAAAATATGTATTTTCATAAATAAATTGGAACGTCAATTAGCTATGTAATAAGTTATAACAAGTCTAATTGTTATATGATGCGGTGTTAGCAATGATACACTATAATCACTAGCCTTAGTATATATCTTCCTGAAGTAAACTTGATAGGTCCCATAAAGAAATTGAATGGTATATTAAAAAAACCAGAAGTGTTGTTAACAAACAAGATTATGATCTATATTTAAGAGAGACATGTATCAAAGTAAGTATAATAAATAAACACCCTTAGCTCTAATAATTGAGGAAACAATATTGTGCAATAGTAGTTTTAAGGTAATAACATAAATGTCATTTTACTATAAGGAAATAGCAACATAGTTTCCATATTTGATGTCTATCATTAGTTGCCACCCTATGAGACACCTTATTTTTGGTGTAGAAGGTATTCAATCGCCATTGAATCCTAGATATCTATTTTTTTGAGTTGTTCGCTTGCCATATTTTTCACCATGAAGTCTAAAATTCAGTCCAAGCCCACTCTTGATCTAACCCCATATTAGGCCCAAGTCGAAGCTTAGTACTTGGACTAGTAGTAGTTGGACTAACAATTTTAATGACACATGTCCTTAGATTTGCCTTTTGAATTTTCATTACTTCCCTAAAATGAATATCACCAAACTTGTGGCTTCATTGCCGTCCAATTCGTTGCCATCATTTGATCCTCTTGTTGCAACTCTGATTAGCCACATTTTACAACTCTTTGTGTCTACCTTTGTCGCCTCTAGTCCTGTCAACCATCTTAATCTCCAATGGTTTCATCTTGATTTCTTTATCCTCTATTATGAACTTTTTTCCTTTGTCAATGTTGTTCTCGTCTCTCTCTTTCATTGTTGCCCTTACAACGACCACATTCGATGCCAAACATTTGATCGGGTGTTAGTCTCCAATAAACTACGCAATATTTTCTCTGTGAATACAAATGATGCCTCAAAATTCTCACACATCATAGAATATCATTCCTCCAACTTTTCTACTTCTCTTGTAGTCATTTGTCCCAAAAGTGCTCTTATACGAAAATGATAGGACCTGCATAGAACAAACAAATAATTTACATATGAAATAGAATAAATTTTCAAAAGCCTTTTTAACGAACAAGATAACGACTTATATTAGAGAGATAGGTCAATTCTATCTTATGATGTTGAATGGTAATGCCTACTTCATTATCAGATTAAGCATACTAAACTAATGGCATTTCCAATTAGGGGTTTTTTTTTGTAATTGGTTTGATGAGGTGGAAGAGAAAAGCTTTTTATTTTAGATGACGTGTCAAAGATTTTTACCAAAAGGTTTAAAAACTCAAACCCTTGATGAAAAGGTTTGTTTTAATGTCTCTATCTTTCTCCTCTCTCTTGTGAAAGGGTTTTGCTTTTTGTCCAGAGGGGTTTTTTCTTTTGCCAATACAAATCCTTCAATGGGTTTGTTATTGGGGTTGCTCTAAATTTTCAACTCTATTTATGTAGTCTTGACTGATGAAAAAGAGCCAATGGTAAATTTATCTAGTTTGTGAGCCAAGTATAACATACAAGTACCTCATCACGGGGTTAGGACTTGAAAGAAAATACATAAATGGATTGAAGTTTTGCAATATTTTCTTTAAACAGATACTTGGGAATATCTTAATAAAAAGCCATATACGTTCAAGTTTCTTGTATTCTACCTCTTTATGATGGTGCGTGTTGTATTTGGTTATTACTCAACACTATTGATTGAACTGTGTCTATACATACTTACATTAGAACTGTGAGAAATATATTGATTCACTAATTCTATAAATTGATTTACTAATAACACTGAATGCATGCTACAAAATTATTGAATAAATTCATTTCTCATATTTTCATGAATATTTAGTTTCTCTATATATCGAAGAGATTACTTAAGAACTATTTATTACTTAAGATCTGTGACAACCACTGAAAATAACCTTTTATATATACAATCTTTGAACTATTCGTTCATATGGTGCTTACATCAAACAAACAAGCTTCAGTGTGTTCATTCAAAAACTTAATACACATAAGATTCATTGGGTTACTTGCATTCTCAAGTTATTATATAGACAACCTTCATCGGGCATATTACAGTCACCGGATCTAATATATACAAGCTTAATTGGGTTCATTACATTCGTACATGGAAATAAGTCAGCTGTAACATGCAATAATTTAAAGTGATGCTGATGTGCCAATTCTTTGGTAGGTTTTTACGGTGCTTAATGTATGAATAATTCTCAAAAGATCCCCAATATACATACGTACCTATGTACCTACGTACCTACATACATACATACGTACACACACACATACATACATATATACGTTGGCATCTGATAAGAACCCCTCAATTCCGTAAGAACGTGAGAACCACTCCAAAATGCACAAATTTATATATCAAATGCACAAATTTAAAAATTAAATAAATAACTTAAAACCATTAATGGTCTTCAATATTAATAAAAATCATAATCTAACATCAAAATTACCTTTAAAATTTAAATTTATTAAATTATACACTAAATACACAAATTCGTACATAAAGTGGACAAATTTATAATGAGATGTGTAAATGTTTACACGTAATGCATAAATTTTAGCATCAAATGCATAATTTTATACATTAAATGCATAAATGTTAGAGTGGTCTCACGGAATTGAAGGGATCTTACCGGAATTATGAGGGATAGAGAAAGAGTCAGGTTAACCCTATATTTTTTATGGTCGTGCGAAACTGGGAACCACTTTAAGTTTGTGAAGTTGATGTTTAAAATTTGTGAATCTAATTTATAAATATTGTGAATATGATAATATTTGTGAATTTCATGTTTAAATTTGTGGGTTTAATGTATAAATCAATGAATTTGAAATTCACACGTGCATTTAGTATAGATTATGATGTTTGTATATATTTAAGAGTAATAATGTGTTTATATTATGATTTCATGTTTTTAATTCGTGAATTGAGAGTGGTTCTTGCGTTCTTATGAAATATATGGTTCTTACCAGAACCCAAGCCAACCCTACACACACACACACACACACTCTCTCTCTCTCTCTCTCTCAAACTACTGGACAGATGTTACATATCGTTCAATACGTGGTGGCTATATAGATAGGCATACTATAAAAATATGTTTCCTCCAACTAGCAAATAAATTATGGTAGAAATAACGTTGGCTGTTTAATAATTGAAGAAATGTATGATGATGTTGTTTTGTTTCCAATTTCGATGATCGCGTGTCTTGCCGCGAATCATTGGATCGAACTGACTCTTACTTTTATAAAGCTGTACTTCCTATGTTTAGAAAGCATCAGATTTTTCGCCATTGCCTTTGATTTCTTCACATGGGCACACGTGATGGCCCCCACACTCCTCTGCTTCTACTTCTCGTCACTTGAACTTGATGCTTGCTGTAAAAGGATCTGTGGGCAGAGCCGTGGAATAATAATTTAATCAATTAGGAACATAATCTGACCAAATCAGCTTATAGAAGTGGTAGGAAAACTAGATTGGGTCAATCAATTACGTACCGTTAGAAATCTTGGTTAACCATTTATTTAGACTAAGAGGTTAAAGGGTTGTTGATCCGTAAATTGTAGATTTTATAAATAATAATTTTGAACTAATATTCTAGAAATATGTTTCCTTCTTTGTTTAATATGTTGATTAATTAAGGATTAAATGAAGCTTTTTACAAGGTTCAAGTGTTTTTGGTGATTTTTAGACTTTGGTGACCAAATTAGAAATTAGGATATAGTTGGTTGGCCTTTCTTTCCAGTTAACTCTTTGATCAAATACTTAGTTAATGTAGATTAATTGTTTGTCTTTGACTGTTTCTGTTTTGAATATTGCTATTTAATAATCCCTTTATATGTTCAAACATGAATTCTTTTGTATTCTATCATTTTATAGAAAATTGTTTAATACATGTCTTTATCGTTTTATATGATATACGTTTTTACATAATTTTGACATCACTGGTCAGGTTGGCTTTGTAATCCATCTGATTACTAACTTCCCAAGGTTAGTGACAACGAGATCAAAGAATAATTATAGTCACCTGCTCTGTAGTTTAAAATATGCTTGGCAGAACTAGGGAGTCAAGTTACCTTCAAGCCCTTGATTGTCTAAGAAGGTATTACATAGATGACCAAGTACTATAGACAAATTGGTTTGTTTACATGCACACATGGAGTCCCATATTAGAGTTGAGTTCTGGAGTCCCATATTAAATGTACATACATGTTCATTATGATAAAAGGTTCTTTTCATGCAAAAGTGCAATATACACATGTTCAAAAGTGCATTACGATTGACCGGTTCACATCATTTGAAGTTTATTACGATAAAAAAAATTTCTATTTCATGTAAAAGTGCAATATTCAAGAAATGTGCACATATTTAAATGATATGGACGGGTAATGCACATTTGAACATGTGCATATAGCACTTTTGCATGAAATAGAACTTTTTATCATAATTAACTTCAAATGATGTAAATTGGTCAATCGCAATGCACTTTTGAACATGTGTATATTGCACATATGCGTAGAATAGAATTTTTTTATCGTAATGAACATGTGCATTTAATATGAGACACCAGGACTCCACTCTAATATGGGACTCCATGGAACATAGTTTTGAAAAGCGCGCCTAGGCCCTGAGGCGCATAAGGCTCAATCTAAGGGGCTTTTTTACTAACAAGGCTACACACATAGCTCACCGAGGCGCCGCGCCTAGGTTTCAAGGCTCATGCGAGCCTAGGTGCGCCTCATGTATGCTCCTTTTAAATGGTTTTTGTTGTGTTTTTAGTGGGCTTTTTGTTTTAGGGTGCTATATTTTCAATTATTCAGATCTGGTAGTAGACAAAAAACAATTAATTAAAATTCCTATGATCATTAGTTTTTCAAAAACATACAAATAAACTTCATCTTGACAAAAATCAACTTATAGACTTCAATTGGTTCATCATTAACCTACTTTTTCTCTAGTTTTCAGGCTTCATTGACTTGTTCTTGAACAATTTGAATCTTTGATGACATTGAACTATGTTAGTAAGTAATTAAGTACTAAATGGTAACTTCATATGTTTGTTATCTATGTATGGAACATGGTTTTGTTTGGTATTATGATTGTTTTAATGTTATTTAAGTTGTTTTAGTCAACTAGGAGTCTAGGATTCATACATATAATTTTTTAAAATTTTTTAATTCTGTTGCGCCTCGCCTTTATGAGGCCCGCGCCTCGCTTTGCGCCTCGCGCCTAGGCCCCTGGGACCCCTTTGCGCCTCGATGCGCCTTGAGCCTTTCACAACTTTGCCATGGAACTTGATTCTATATATATGTATGTATGTAGTGTATAGAATAGTCTTTAAGAATCTGAATAATCATGAGAACTGTGAGAAGTAAATTGATTTATGAATTTTGTAACATTGATTCATAAATTTTACAAATCTGAGCTGGTTTAGAGATTTCAAAATCAATGCTACAAATTTATTGAATCAGTTTTCTAAATTATATGTATGTGTATGCATATTGGATCAGATAAGTACTCTTAGAATAAGAACTGATAGCTTGGTTTTAAAAAGCACGCCTGAGGGCGAGCCTCAGGGCGTCACAAAGGTCGAGGCGCACAACTGCACAAGGCATGCCGAAAAAGGATATGTTGGGCTGTTTTTTGCTTATCTTATTTTTGTTATTACTTTTGCATTTTTGATAGTGTTAATTCTGTTTTGATACATAATATCATACTTTTACTTGGGTTTCGTGGTGTATTGTATGCAAATAATGAACAATGATGCTTACTTTGTTTTTTAGACAAGTACTTTTAGTATGTGAAATATTTTTGTGTTTATATGATTACATGGTAGAAAACGTTATCAGAAATATTATATACGCATTTTCTAATAATAGTGCACCTTGTGTTTGTGATGCGTGCGCCTTCGCCTCGTGCCTCGGCTTCTTGGACCCTTAGACCATTGGAGTGTTTTGTGCTATTTGAAACGAAGACAGTAAGAACTCAATGGTTCATCAAATTTGAATCGATACTTGACAAAAAAGTGATATGTGGCTCTCAAAAGAACGTGGAGTTCACAAAAATATGTGAATCACACCTAATTCACAGAGCTTTTGTGATTCATAAGCTCAAAATTTTATGAATCATTAGCTGAATGTTGAATACCTGGTTCATGGTTCTTATTGGATCATTCCCCATGAAGTATAATATTATCTACATTATGTAAACAAATGAAATTTGTTAAAATTTTGAATCAATGTTAAAAAATAACTAAATCAATTTACTTTCAGAATCAAAATGACCATAGTTGTGTGTGTATAGTTTCACCAAAAATTAGTTAGGTGCATTAGTGTTTTTTATCACTCATACAAGGTACACATTTTGAAAAAGAATTCATTTAGTAATTTGGTTAAACTATGTTACCTTTTCTTGCAAGGGCACATCAGCACCATGTCAACATCTTTTGGGTCATATTACCCTAAGTTAAAATATTTTGAAAGTTTTTATGGATGAGAAAACACTCTAATATCTATATCTTAAATAGAAACTCCATATTACTGCGCTCTGGGCCATAAATACATGGGCCCATTATCGGATTTTGAAGGCTTGTGCAAGTGTAAAATTCAGGTGTACACATATCATTACCTTATACAAAGGTTTTCATGTGAGTTTTCAGTAAGCCCATTCCATTCCACAATATTGTGAGCCTATGACATCTTTGGCTTTGACACATGAGTTGCCTGAACAATTGTTTTTGAAATGGTTTGTGTCACCTCAATCAAACTATTGCAGGACAAAACTTTGTCATGTTTGTTTGTTTCTCATCTCTAAATCAGTCCGAGTTTCTTTTAATTAATATTTTTGGCATATTGAATGAGTATATGCTATGTAGTAGATACTCTGGAGAAGTTGAAAGGCTACTGTTGTCATGTTATCCTTATTGTAAGAACAACCAGTTACCTTTTCTGGTTATGGTACTTAAAAGTCAAATAAAGGGAAATAGTTGAATTTGGTCAATTCATAAGACAAGTTTTCTTATCTACATCCACTAAATAATGCCTAATGCTGCTAGTTTTTTTGAATATATGATTGTTGCAGAAAACAGTTTGATTGAGGTTGCTTTCTTATCCGTGTTCTAAACATTTCTTCTTTTTTATATATGCCCTATGTTCGACTAGTATGCAACCACATAGTGCTTGCATAGGATCCTGAACTACTATGAACTTGCAACTTCTGATTGTTCTAGTAAGGGACACGTGCCTTTTTATTCCTAACTTTGTCTGTTTCAAGTTTATCACACTATTTTCTTATAAGATGAAACAACTAACGAACAATGGGAGCTTATGTTACTATAAACCTACATCTTAACCACCCATTTATTTTATTTATAAGCATTTACCGTATATTTAACTTTAAAATTATCAATTGGCAGTGTTGTGGGTGAGCCCATGCAGTGATGGTTGCATTATGTCAGATAGCTAGTGTGAACAGGGGTCTCTAAACGGGAAGATCACACACAATCGTGGGTATTTTTGCTTGACATGTCATCATGAATTCTGGGCCCACAATGTCTTTTGATCTGACATGTGTGTTGACTCGAGCCCTCAAGATCTGTTTTTCTTTCTGCTCAAGGCAGCTCGACTGAACCAATACATGACAGAGTCGGGCAATATTTGTTTGTTACTAATATCTGAATTATAATATAAGTAATTTTTGGGCATGTCGAATGGGTGGGCTATATGTAGTTGCAGGAGTCGAAAGGGCAGTGCTGTTATTATTTTATACATAATTTACTTGTGGCTACGTTAGCTTTTCATGTTATACGGTGCAAATTGAGGCTGTTTACAAATAGAAAAAGAATCATCTGTCAGATTCATGGAACTAGTTTGCTTATACATATGCACTAGATTTGTTAATTTTTCAATGCTTGCATGTTCCGCACACAGTTCGAATGCAGCTGTTTTCCTGCCCATATTTTAAACATGCCTATTTATATATACTGTAGTATTTTGAATAATGTTCCCTCACAATAATCTTGTAGGTCCGGCTAATATGTTTTGCGTGTCACTTGTGGGAACTGGGATGTATATCCCTTGAAGACTACCATATCCTGTTCTTTGAGATAAACCTCCCCGTACAAAGAATTTCAGTTGAAACATCTTGTAGCACAGGATGTGGGGCCAAATCTGTTGGTCTGGAGCATGGCTACTTAGGATTGTGAACTAGTATTGACGTGCATCCTCGTACTAGTAAGGGCCACGTTGCATGTTCTGCTATGTTACAGTCGAATTTAGCAAAATTCTTTTATGTATAAAACACACTCAGATTAATACATGTTTTTTATCCTCATAATTACACGCTCTACAAGTTTGGTGGTATGGCTTAATTAAAAAAAACATTAACTATATAAATGTAAAGTAATCTGTAATCATAAAGTACAGAGGATATTATTAATCTCAACCTATTTCAATCACAAGTATTCTGACTAAAAATATAGGAAATTTAGCTTAAATCCAACAGATTTTGACAGGATTTTATGTATTTATATGGTTTAATCGTTGCAATCAGGTGTTTTAACTTTCAAGTAGATAGCAGTCCTATTAGCTAATGATAAGTTGTCAAGTTAATGAGTTTTTTATAGGCAGTCATAGATTTTTTTTTTGTTTGATCATAATCTTTACACAATTATCTTTTGCCTCGTTGACAAACTGTATATCTATATAAATTTCCGGCATTTCATCGTCATATAATGTTGGCACTTTGCAGGACCCTGTGAGGTAGCTCTGGAGTATATGTTGGGCAGAGGCCTCCTAAAGAGAAATGTAGGTGACTTATATATTCAACCGATAATCTGACTATTCATTAAAATGATTATAGTTGTCTGCATTATGGAGCATGCAGTATAACTTCACATTTTGAACTATTAACTATTGCCAATTTGCCATACACATTTTATGGAAGTAAATAACTTAGGGTAATTATTACTTGTTAATCTCCTACAAGTCACGAGTTGACTTGTATGAGTCGAGTCACTTGATACCCAAAACGATATGACTCGCTACTCTGACTCAGAAGTGATTGTGACTCGGACCATAACGTGCAAGTCATTCACTGACTCTTTACGAGTTGAGTCATGAGTCATTCTATCATAAGTTTTCAGCAGGTAATTGCTGTGATCCTCTTCATTTTCTAGAATCCCTATTTGGTACTTAGGAAACAGATTCATGGTTATTGACTTAGGGGTGTAAACGAGCCGAGCCCGAGCCCGTTTAAGCTCGAGCTCGGCTCGTTTAAAAGTACTAGGCTCGAGCTCGAGCTCGGCTCGTTTCGAGCTTCGTATGTAAAGCTCGAGTTCGGCTCATGAATAATTTTCCAAGCTCGAGCTCGGCTCGGGCTCGACTCGTTTATTATATATTTTAATTTTTTTAGTTAGTTTTTAAATAATCTTTTAGTATAGTATATATAACTTGTTATTTTAATATATTTATATATAGACTCGTTTAGGCTCGTTTAGGCTCGCGAGCTCGACATGTGAAGCTCGGGGCTCGTTTAATTTGAGCTTTTTTCGAGCTTTTAGCGAGTCGAGCTCGAGTAGCTCGGCTCATTTACACCCCTAGTACTTATTGTGTTTGATATTATAGAAACTTTACTATTAATTAGTTATTATAATTTTTCATTATTTATAATTATAACCGTCATTGTAATCGTAATTATAGTTTTTATATGTATTATGTACATGTATGATGACTCTTACGAATTAAAAATTTAGGATTTCAAGTCACAAGTTAACGACTATGATTATTAATGAAAAGAAATGTGTGACAATGTTGCATGTGTTTTATGTTATGGCGATTGTGTCTCTACCAAATCCTGAGGATAACTTATGACTTTTGACTTGTGGAGGTTTGTAGACTTTTATTTCTGGAAATAATCTGATTTCCTTGTATTGTTTTACACTGTATGTGGGATACACATGGCCCTCATGTCCCCCCTCTAATTCTGCATGTCTGGACTTACTGCTAGCCGCAAAACTGCCTCTTGTTTGACTCTGTAATATATGCTCCTATTGTTTGAAAGTAAATGTAACAATATATGTGTTGTCTTTTTTGACATTGACTGAAAGGGTTTAGCTGCTTCTGGACAACGACTCGTGTACTGTCTAGCCAGCCTAAATGCTTAGACACGGAGCCAATAACAGCCTTCATATGAAAACTGAAAAGCTCGAAATTGTTGAACAATTGTTTAAATGTGTTGATCGGCATCTTAACGTTGATTCTTGGTTGATCAATAAGCTGTTTCACATACATATCTTCTGTTTTGTAAAACTTATCATCTTGCTCGTTAAGTTTGTATGATTTGATTTTGAATGTTACCACTCTGACCCCATACTGATGACTAGCTAGCTTGTTCCCCATATGAACCAACACACACTAATCTTGATCACAATTTGCAGGCTGGCAGTAGATACGATGAGATTTGCAGACATTGGGGTTGATTATAGAAACAGCAGGTGGGGTTTTCAAAATTGTTTATCGTTTTTTTTTATAAAAGTTCCTCCATTGTTGTTCGACCACGTATGTCATGAAATGAACCATATACTTATTATACCTTAAACATTTCTCAGTTTGTGGCATATATTATTTTAATGCAAGCTGCCTCTCTTATTTAATCATAGGAAATTGTCAGCCATGTGGGTGATGCATAGAGTGATGTTTGCAATATGGCATGTAGCTGAGGTGGACCAATAGGAGGTGAACACATATGAAAAGGGGAGCTCAAAATCCGGGTAATTTCTCTTTCCACGTCATCCTGAATTGCAGGCGGATGATGTTTTTCGTCTTGACACGTGCAAGCGAATTTTGTATATTGACAGTTAATTTATGAATAAAAATTGTTTGGGGATATTGAATGGGCATGCAATGCACCATGGAGAGGTTGAAAGGGCACCAATCACCAATCCATCCATTGTTATGATCTAGTCGTCAATGGTTTAATCGTGACATGGTCGAGTCGTCACTCGTCGATGGACAATTTGATGGTATTACCCTTGAAAAAAAAAGAAGAAAAAATAAAAAAGAGAGTGATTGTAGGTCCTATCTGGAATGTAAGTATCTTCCTTATAAATATCAATTGTAGTTTGTGGGGCCAAACCTGCGACTACATTCATGGGATGGGATCCTGACCCTGGCATACTACTAGTGAGATGACTCGGACCACACATGGGTTGTTTGATCAATCGTTAAAGTAAAGGCAGCCATGTTATTTAGGAAGCATTTTGGTAAACGAATTCAACAGGAAAACATGTTTAAATCGTTTTGTTCTTGTACAAATATAATCAAATCAGGCTTCGGAAATGGAAAAACATCGTGAACCTTCCTTCTATAATGGTTTCATGGAAGATATTTCTTTAACTAACATGCCATTATTTTGGTCAAATATAAATACGGAGAGATACTTTGTACATAGGTTGCGTTTGACAATTAGCTTTCAGGAGCTTCGGCTTTTGACTTTTGAAAGCTTAATCTCAAAACCTCCTTTTGGTTGATTGAGCTTTTAATTTTTGATAGCTTAAGCTCAAAAGCTTTGTTTGGTTGATATGAGCTTAAGCTTTTGATTCAAATTTGAAAGCTCTCAAAAGCTCTTTCATAAGAAGCTACTTGAAGTAGCTTTCAAAACGAGCTTGAAAATTGTATTGCTTCGGGAAAAGATATCATGTTGGTTGTTTTAAAGATATATATAAGCCATTGTTGACTTGCTGTCTATTTATTTAAAATAGTAACTATATTCCACTTGACAATTAAATAGACTGCCACTTGGATTAATGAAGATATGACATGAATAACACTTCTTATCATTCAATTTTACTGATCTCTTCTTATCCAGCTGTGTTTACCCACTTTTAGCTTCTTATTGAAGCTTTTCATCAACTACTGAAGTTTAAACCTAGTTATTTAAGTATCATGTGTAGTACACGAGTAATAAACTAGTAATTATTAAAGTTTAGTTCGCATTTAAAAATATAGTTTTATTAGAATAAAATATATATATCACTTATCAAAAAGAAGTTTTGATGATAACCCAGGATTTATATGTATTTATTAAAGATAAAGGATTAATGTTAACGTTTCGATCTATATTAAATAAGTTCTGAATTTTTCTTATTTTCAATCAAATATATTCAAATATAACAAAAAGAATATCAAAATGGCCCAGAAGGCCCAAGCACATATAGATTAGGGTTTATTAGAATAAAATATATCTCTTAATGTATAAAAAAATATATGATAATAGATGATAAAATGCACTATATTTTCATTCTTATTTTGTTTACCTTTTTACTTTGAATAAATAATAATATGTAAACAAATGGACTATATCTATATCTATATTTATATATAAAAAATAAATGAGAATATCAAATGTCATGTGTCACTCACTGAAAAAATAAAATACAACTTATTATTATGAAAATTAGATACAAATCATTGTATATAAAAATATATAAATACTCTATTACTTTTAAGTCTATAAATATTATAAAATATATGAATTATATTATATATTTATAATATCTTAATTTGTAATAAGATATAAAGAACTACTATTTACATTAATTTTCATAGTTAAAAAAATAATAATTATGATATTATTATTATATTTTTAAATATAATGTTAGGAAAATAACAACTATGACAAATAATAACATTATCTTATATATTTTTTTAAATAATTGCTAATTAATAATTATTTATACATTTTATATAAATAGTTTTTATTAGAAATTTCACGTAACACGTGGGTCATAAACTAGTTAATTTAGGTTGATATCGGACGTATTATGTACGTCTATTTTTTTAATGTTACCTAGCACAAATTATCTATAATTATTTCAATGATTAAGATGAATTTGTCAAAGTATCATCATGTTTATTTAATAAACCATTTATGCGTTGTGATTAATTTTTATATATGTATCATATGAGATGAAGAAATATCCCAGAATTTAAAGATACGTGAAATAAGATTTAGACAAACAAACAGTATATATATCTTGAAAAAGATAGAAAGTATGGTATTGCATGTCATAAAATTTACGTATTAAAGAATATCAAAGAACTGAGTACTATCAATTTAAGAAAGTTTTCAATAGTACAATTAATATATATAGGCCATGCTATTATGATCACAACCAACTTGAGTACGATCAATATTCAATTAGGGTGGGGCTCAAAATTAAGGTTCTTGGGCCTATTGATTAACAGATCCACTAACTCACAATATGTATTAATTCCATGATTTTGGAAACTTATTTAAGCACCAAAATGCTAGACATTTTTTAGACTTCTCAATCATAATACCCAATTAATTGATTAACAATAAACTATCAAATTGTCAAGTCAACTGAATTAACTTGAATTAGGGCTGGTTTTGTTTTGAATCATGCATAATCGTGCTTAGAGCATTCGCAATCATAATGGCATCTCATACATTCATGATACTCTTGTTTTATAATACTCTTTCTTGAAACCATGTTACATTTAAGGGATTTTTTTATGAGACCCACTTACCATCTTACTGTTTTTTTAAATATTATCAAATGAGAACGTAAAAAAATCTATAACGTAAATACAAATAGATAAGGTAGTGAAGTGTAAATTATGCATTAGAAAAAACGAATTGTCTGACATGATGCTTGTTGCAAGTAGATGATTCGAGTTTCTTATTTGTTGATACGATACGGCGTCCAACAATGGTATAATGCAATTATGGTATGTCAGCGTATCTATAATACAACGAATAATGTTCTCACTGTAGATGATCTTAGAAGTTAATTCTATGAACTTTTAGAGTCGCATACCCTAATTTTAATGGAACAAAATTATATGTTTTGGTTCTTTGTGTAAGTGAGAGGTCACCGGTTCAACTCCCGTCGGAGACAAGTTGGAATTTAGGTGGTGAAAATGTTCCGAAATCCCCATTTGAGGCAAAAGAGTAGTTTAGGTTAAAGGGTAAATTAGTTTGTTGTTAAAAAAAAAAAAGTTAATATGTATTCCCATTATTTAAAAAAAAAAAAAAAAAAGAATATGGATTATCAAAATTATATTGATATGCTGCCCATCCATCTAATGAATCTACCTCCCAAAGAAAAAGGAAGCATGCTTTCCCTAATAATTAAATAAATAAATCCGACATTTGCCAAATCTTTTCTGGCAACAAATTTCCGCCGTTGTGGCGCAAAATACGATAAAAAAACAAAACAAAACAAATAAATAATTCTGATGTTGTGAAGTTCATAATAATAAAGCATACTAAATTAATTCTTTATCAATGATATATTCTTTAATATTATTTGGATCTAACAACTTTGAACACAAGCCCATTTTAACAATACTTTATCAAACCTTCAATAATGAAACAATATAATAATAAGCTAAGTTATACATGAAACAAACTTATTGTTAGATAACAAATCATGTCGAAAAATATGCATTATGTAATCGATATTACAAGTTTAAGGTTCATCCTATTTTAATTTTATAGGTTCATTTATATTACCAAACCTTAACCGATTAATGAATAATCATCTGTTTTATATTTTTTAAAATTGAAAAATCACCATCATCCAATAAGATATGTCCTTTAAAGAGCATGAACAAACGGTCATCATCATTTTTGTCTTTCTTTTTTAGGGTAAACATAGTATTTGATCCTGCATCAACTAATGCACAATATAAATCTAATGTCACAATGTTTAAATCAAATAAAACTCTCGAAAAAGATACTGATGTTGCCATCCAAACATTGTCGTCATTGTTTTTCCACAAGCCCGCTTTAAACACCGGACCTAGCTTACAATCTCTTTGAAGAGAAAACTTCATTTGCTTTTGTAATCATTTTTAAATAGGATTAATGTATGATTAAATATGATTAAAAGTGTAAATATGACATTATGTTATATTAACAATAAAAATATAGTCTTAGTCTATACAATACAAACAGGCTGTTAAAAACTTATGTACTTCATGCTATATTGATGGTAACACAGGGAGGAACCGCTGAGCTCCAATTTATACATACCTACACATAAAGCTACAAGCTGGCCCCTCAAAATACTGGTAATTCCAAAACTAACCCAAAACATTTGGATCTTTACAATTTCCCCCCCAAAAGACGTTGGAGCTATATGTGTATTAGGAGATTTTCCGGGGACGCATCTCCAACCATCCCTCTGGTAAAATCCCTGATTTTCTCACCGGATAAGTGATTCCGGGGGAGGATTCTTCAAGCTTGTGTTGCTAAATCTTTGGCACTTATGAATGTTCCATGGAAACCATATGGAACCCTCGAAGGCAGCTTCACCGTCGCCTCTAACTGTAATGTGATTGCGTTGACGATTTGAAGCTCCGATTTCCATGTCTTCTCATCGTGGACGAAGGCTAAAATGTGGCCGTCGTCTTCGAGTTCGGAATTCGGGTCCCTTGGAAGAAACAGAGGCTCGCCCCCGTACTTTTCATCGCCGTAGTAGAATTTCTTGGTTTCTCCGGTTGAGAGGTCGACTTTTGCAAAACCTGAAACTTTCGGCCATGGTTCTGCGATTGCAAGGTAAGCATATTTTGATTTTCGGCCGAGAAGGTTTTTGTTCACCATCCCTGCTTCTAGATTCACATCATCTTCAGGGGAAATTATGGCTCGCCGACTCGATTTTCCGGTCTTTAAATTAAGTCGAATCTCTGATAGCACGCTCTTTAGATTTTCATTGCTTTCGTTAAAAATGGAGTCCGCCGGAGTCATGCAGGATCCAATCACGACGACCTCATCGGATTCTGGTTCCTCCCATGCGTTCCAGAGATGGAAACAGAAACAATCTGGAACCTCGACCCATCTGATGCTGGAACCGTCATCAGCGTATTTGTCAAGAACACCAAAACGTGACACCTTCTTTTTATCGTAAACCACCGGAGACCCGCCGGTGATCATCTCCGTCATCTTGAAAACCACCTGGTGGTCTGGCACCACCACAAAATTCTCGGTGATTGCGAAATCATGAACCATAGTGGGCATTCCCAAATCAATGGCTACGTCTTTTGATTTCTTGCCGTCGGGTGAAAAGCGGAAGTATTTAAGGTAAGGCTTCTGGATGACATCATAACTGAGTGCAAAAAGCTCACCAGAAACCGGGTCGAGTTTCGGGTGTGCGATCATGGTGGACTTCAATTGGTCGTTAAAAGTATACCGTCCGACCGTTTTCAAGTCGCCATTCGGGGTAACCTGTACTTGATAAGGCAAATCATCCTCCGACATGGCTAAAAGCCGGTTGTTAAAATAAACCAAACCGGCGTTGGCCACCCCAATGCCTTGACTGTGATCCACCAACCCACACAACCCACGAGCGTAAAACAACAACAGCTTTGCAATACCAGAATGGCCATGGAGTTCTCCAATGGCCTTGGGAAAAACCGGTTTCCCAAGAGCACGTTCTTGAACCAGCCTGTTTGTCTCCGTGAACCGGCAAGCATAACTCGCCGAACCATTTTCAAACTTGACGGCATAAATCATCCCATCCCCGTCAAACAAATGGTGGCCGGAAGTAGGTTCGAACAACGGGTTAGCACCATTTCTCAAGTAAACACCTTGAACATGATGAGGAATATTTCCGTCAACCGGCAGACAGTGGCGAACAGGTTGTTCAGGTACCGGAGAGAAATTGCCGGCAATTTGAACACTGGGATCGGCTGTTTTAGGTAAAGGGTGTAGTTTTTCTCGTGCAGTTAAAGTATTCTCTACGGCATCCAATGCCATGGCGGAAAGTTTCTGCAACAAGTTCCATGATTGGGGAGAAGAAGGTAACTGAAAAGGTGATTGTTTGGGGAAATGAAGAACGGGAGTTGATTGGGCAGCAGCACAATTGATGGAGTTGAGTTTGTTGTTAATTGGAAAAGAAGAAGGGAGTTTCGGAGAGAAATTGGATATTGGGTTGACCCAAATGGTGCCAGAAGAAATGGAAGTAGACGGCATTGGCATTGTTGTTATGAAGGTTGTGTGTGTGTCAGTGTGTGTGTGGTAACTGGTAAGAGAAGACGAAGAAGAAGAAGAAGAAGTTATGAGGAAGAAGAGTGTTTTGATTTGTTGTATGTAAGAAGAAACAGAGGGGTTGGGGGGTATAAATAGTGGGGGAGGAGGTCCACCGTAAACATGCAACACTACACCACGTGTAAGTATCGACAAACCACAACAAAAATAATATAAAAAAGTTCTTCTATTCGTCACCAACAGAGACAATTTTCTTTTTCTTTTTCTTCTTTTTATTTATATTTCAAAGGCAATTTATTCCGATATATATATATTTTACTGATCATACATCTTTCTTAACAAATATGTCTGATTAATACAATCAGGAAGCATTCGGATAGTTTTAAATCTTTATAGTAAACTCTAAAACAAGTGAGAGATTCACATTATACAACGTCCCCTTCCATTCGGTGCCACTCGTAGCAAAATTTTCGGCACGAAACTTTTTATTTCTTTTATTATGAGTTGCATTTATGTGTTTTGAATGAGATAGAAACTAGAAAGATAATCACCACAAGATTTGAATGATATAAAAATATGGGATGAATGAAATAAAAAATTAAGGTGACTATAGAAATATCACGACTCTCTCACACCCTTAAAAGCATCTCCAACAAGAAAAACCCTTAAAAATGTGTAAACAGATATTAGCATAAAAGATGAATTTTCTAGTCTTTTGAAGAAAATTAATGTGACATTTGTATCCAGAAAAGTAAAAAGTTAAAAAAAAATAATATATCCACTCCTTCACTCTAAAAAGGAAAATAGAGAGAAGACATAAAAAAGAAATTTGGAAAAACTTTTCTTACACGACTTGAAAACCCAAAACATTTTACCTCTAAAGGGTTTGTTACATAAATGTCATATAGGTAAAAACTCTTTTCCAAACCTTTTATTAGTGATGCGTTTGGAAATGATTTTCTTATATTTAGTTTAAAATTATCAATCAAATAATTTTTATAAAATCCACTCATTTCACATGCATATAACGTAACCGTAAAAGAGAAAATATATACATCCGTTTTATAAATTAAAAGATGAGACGAGGTATTAACAAAATGTTGGTGCGTAGATGGCAGAATTAGTAGAGAAATGGTGCCATATTGGTCTTCAATTAACATACTCGTAGGGACTAATGTCAACACTCCATCACCATCACAATCCGTCTTGATATCATTTTGTATGCGATCAACAAATCCTCTTTATTTTGTATCATGATTTTATCGATATGTTATGTATGTATTATAACTTATAAGTTAATTTGTTTTTTATAGATGTAATATTGTATTTTTTTTTTGAATTAATTATGAAATTACCTTATTGTTTAGATTGGTAAAACTTTTCAGATAAGTTGAACCATCGAAACAATAGGACAACTAGTTCAATTTCGTTCATTTCAAAATGATGACTTTTATCCATTCACAATTATCTCAATTGAATTATTGGATAACATATTTTAATATGTGTAAGCAATTATTAATAAAAATTCATCAATAACATGCATCAAAGCTTTTTGCTAAATATCTTAAGAGAAGCCTTAAGCCTACGACCTTATTTTGATTTTTTTTTTTTTTTCAAAAAAATATCATTAAAGGTTTTCTTTAAATTATTTTTTAATTTGTGTTTTTAAAACACATGACACTCAACATTCAATAATGAAAGATAACTCATGAGTCTTCAGACTTTACGATGATAACAAACACAGTTATTTTGAATTTCAGTTATTGCATAGTTGATAAATCATAAATTTTTACAATGTTATCAAGAAAAATATAAAATTTACATATTGTTTTTGAAAGATTGACATGTTCCATTTATATATACTTCACAAAAGGCCACCTTTGTTATAGTGGTGTTTGATTTGAATAAGGACTTTCTAATTATTATGTTTTGCTAAGCACAAATAATCAGTTAGGCTCCATTTATTTTCTTTTCTTATCAAGACCCGATTGATATAAATAACAATAATTTTTGATTTTTTTATCATTTATGGTAACATTATTCTTTTTTATTAATAACACCTTTTTTTTACCACTTATAGCAAAAAGTTAAAAAAAACTTGATGCTACAATGATTAAAAAATATATAAAAGGTTCATGATATAGATGATATAAAAAATAAATATTGATGTTTACTCATAAAAAATACTAAGTTAATGCTATTAATTAATGTTATTTTATATAATCTCACGATTAGATGTGCATAAATAAAAATCCAACTAATTCATTTGTTCTGATAGGAATTTTAACTCTCATAAACACACAATTTATGCTAGAATTTTTTCTAAGAATAAATAACTCCAAAACCCAAAGTATAAACACTAATCAAATAACCAAACACACATGGTCACTTGTGGATCTAGGAAAAAATAATTATTGAAATTAGTTTTTCATACGTCTATATAAATCCTCCCCTGCCCATGGTAAAGATTAACAAACATCCGACTTAAGCAATGAAGCTAATCATTCAAAACAAGGAATCATGACAAGACTATTAATCTAACAAAAAGATAAGTCATCCAAAGTTTAGGGTTGTGAAACCCAGATGATTACAAAGAAGATTACGGTCTCATACTCTTTTTTATGGTTTTGAACCACGTAAATTGCATTAAAGGAAGAACTAACATCCAGTTTGATAACATCATCACTAGTGGACCTTGATAGACTCTAGATCATGCTAAGTCTTGGTGAATACAGATAAAATGTTTGCTTTAATGTTAATAACATGTTTTGTAAAGTGCCTAATTTATCTTGGTTAGGGTTTGTAACTTTTAAAACTTTCTGTTGTAAGTTTTATAATTTAAATCACCTTCAAACCCAACAAAATCATTAGTAAGAAATTTAGAAAGTCTTATTTAGATCATTAATGATAACTTTTTAGAAAAATAAAAAGGCTACCATGCAAAGAAAATTATTGAATTCTATAGAAAATTTGAAGTTAAAGCCCTAGAAGAAGAACTAGACGCATAACTGGATCAAACAACCAAAAGTTTTTAATCCATGTTGAATCCGTATCCAGTGCAAGGCCTTCTTGATGAAGCACTTTCGGCCCAAAATACATTCAGACTGACATCAGCCCTTTAGTCTAAAACTCGATCTTCAGATTTGAAGACTCTATGACATGGGCCGAATGCCTCTTAATTGGAAATAAATATCTATGCAAGTATACGTGTAACATGCATGCCACGTAAATTGCATTAAAGGAATAACTAACATCCTGTTCGATAACATCATCACTAGTGGACCTTGATAAACTTCAGATCGTGCTAAGTCTTGGTGAATACAACTAAAATGTTTGTTTGATGTTACTAACATGTTTTGTAAAGTACCTAATTTATCTTGGTTAGGGTTTGTAACTGTTGAAACTTTTGGTTGTATGTTTTATGATTTAAGTCACCTTCAAACCCAACACGATCATTAGTAAGAAATTTAGAAAGTCTTATTCAGATCATTAATGATAATTTTTTAGAAAAATAAAAAGGATACCATGCAAAGAAAATTATTGAATTCTATAGAAAATTTGAAGTTAAAGCCCTAGAAGATGAACTAGACGTATAACTGGATCAAACAACCCAAAGTTTTTAATCCATGTTGAATCCGTATCCAGTGCAAGGCCTTCTTGATGAAACACTTTCGACCCAAAATATATTCAGACTGACATCAGCCTTTCAGTCTAAAATTCGATCTTCAGATTTGAAGACTCTATGACATGGGCCGAATGGCTCTTAATTGAAAATAAGTATCTATGCAAGTATACACGCAATATGCAAGATCAGTGAATAATAAACACAAATGATGAGGAGCGTTACACCAGTGTACATATAAATGAGTTAACCTAAGGCAGTTAGCCAATATTGGCTTGAGCATTCCTTACGTTAAAACTTTAAATACACGATTATGTGTAGTATATATTTTTCCATCCACACTTGTTTAGTAGTTTTTCATTAAGATTCTTTCAAGATTTCCTTTGATATTGTCACCAAGATTAATTCCTGCTATGCTCTAATTTGAGCTTCTTGTAATCCACATATTGGACCCATATGAATATTATATGCTTTCTCACGCGTTTATTATTGATTTATTTCCATATGCATATTGGCCAACATATATATCGTATCTTTAACAACCAAAAAATATATACCATAACTTAACAACCCATAAAAAAAAAACTTAAAAATAAAGTGGTTTGGACGATGACTCAAATAAGACTGGAGACTTCTAAAAATGGAAAGGTGGAAACAACAAAAAATTAAAAAAATTATATATATTGCTAATGGGAGGTAGGTTAGGTCGTTAATTAAGTTATTACGCCTCAATCTTCACTTTAAAAGGTAGTTCACCAACTGCCACATTTTTTATTTATTAAAAATCTTATATGTTTTTTAATTAAATATGTTTTACAAGCACATAAATATATAATCTAATGTCTGAATTATGAAATAGATTGTTTAGGTTTCTTTAATAAAAGATAAATACTAATCTACCATTTTGTGGTGCATCGAACGACGTATCAACATTTTTTTTATAAGGTCAGATTTTACCACGTTATGAAAGTACAAGTGTTTGGACTTTATAAAAAATTTTCAGAACTTAAACGGGTGTGTTTATCTTGATTAAATAATAATATAAATACATAAATACTACAACGTTATTAATCGTTACAAACCAATACTTATGTTAATAAATCAACAATGATATACAAATGACACAACTAATCATAATTTAGTATTTTAACTTATACACTTTACACTTAAAATTAAGAGGAAGACTATGGTCTAGAAAAAAACATTAATAGAGTCTTTTCTTTATTTTTAGTTTACAACCCTAATTTAAAAATATTTATCATATTAATTATTTTAATTTAATTTTGTTTATTTAAATTAATTAATTATAATATATAATTAATTAGATATAAAATTTAAAGTAATATTTTTCAAATGTTTCATATTACGAAACAAACAATCTTAAGATTATCTCTTAATTCCGGATCTTAAGACCACCTTTTAATTTCAGACGTGATTTTCAGATTTCAAATATTTATCCTCTTAAAAAATAAGTAGCACCTAAATTAAATGAACATTCAATTGGACTATTTGATTACATTCTGACTATATTTTATTTGACAATATATAAAATACAAAGTAAGTTTTATAATGTTCACCTAGTTTTAACTATAAAAGACTTCATATAAACATGTGTTAAATATATCAACTAAATCACTTTATCTTATAAAATCTTTTTGAGGGTAATATGTTAAAAAGATATTATGTCCATAAAGTTATGTGTGAAGCAATAATAATCATACACGTCTAACCCTAAAATCCGCGTTAAGTCCTCTAAAATATGGATTATAATTTAATAAAATAAAAAGGGGTCACCCTCATACATATTACCATTATTCCAACACGGTTCAATTTGTTTTTTAGCTTTGACCATCCTCCAAATTCCACGAATTTAATTCGTTAACATTTGCATCCAATCAAAATCCAAAAAATGATTTTCCTCATGTATTTTTAGTATAATCCGTTAAGATTTGTTTTTAGCTTCTATTGCATGTATATTATTAATTACTTTTTTTTTCTTCCAATAAACAGTTTTTTTTAATCTTTTATCATTTTTGTTGGAATTTTGATTATTTTTTTTAATATTTACAAAATTAAGTTAAATTTGGAAGCATGTTTTTTAATGATAATTTACGATAGAATACCAAATGAAATGAACAAGTGGGGTCGTCCACATCCAAACTAGATTTTTGGCTAACATTAATTAAAAGAATAATATTTATAACTAATCATCTTTAATAGTTAACAAACTGAGCGGATTAAGAATCTATATTCCAAATCCAATCATGGGATAACAACCGTATCCTAATTAATTTTAAAAAAAAAAGATTTATTAACCATTAAAGAAGCAAAAAAGGGGGGTTTTCGTAATTGAAGTAATGTCATGGATGACTCTAGAACCCCCAATAAACCAAAAAAAAAAAAAAATCAAATCAAAATTTATAAATAACATTCATAAGGGGACACGCGTTGGCTGATGGTGGTGATATCAATTTATTTAATAATATCTTCACTACCCATGACGCCAAAATTAGTTAATCCTTCGTTTCATCAAACCAACTATATATATATATATATATATATATATATATATATATATATATATATATATATATATATATATATATATATATATATATATATATATATATATATATATATATATATATATATATATATATATATATGGGTGGGTTTAATGGAAAACATATATGCATCGGAAAACCCAGGAACCACTTTATAGCCATTGGATCAGGTGATGCATCACGCAGAAAGTCGATGCATCACGCGGGAATTTGGTGCATCACGCGGGAAATTTGATGCATCACGCGGAAATTGTGATGCATTTGTGGTGGTGCATGGAGGTTTTCGATGCATGTTGGTTTTCCATTGAACCTCCCTATATATATATATATATATATATATATATATATATATATATATATATATATATATATATATATATATATATATATATATATAGACACACATATATATAGGGGGTTCAATGGAAAACCAAAATGCACCTGAAAACTTGTGAAAACCGCACTGCAACACCACAAATGCATCAAATTCCTCGCGTGATGCATCAAAATCCCACGTGATGCATCAAATTTCTCGCGTGATGCATCGAAATCCCGCGTGATGCATCACTTTATTTACGATCATGCCACCGCGTTTTTCATAAAATGCATTAAATCGGACGGTATGCGTAGGTTTCCACAGTTTTCCGGTGCATAGTGGTTTTCCATTGAACCCACCCCTATATATATATATATATATATATATATATATATATATATATATATATATATATATATATATATATATATATATATATATATATATATATATATATATATAGAATATGGTTCGAGAGAGTACCACCATTATGCAGCGCACCAGAAGGTACCACCTTTAAAAGAACTTTTTTTAATATTTTTTTTCATAAACATGTTTTAATTAACATTATGAATATCATATGTAAGTTTCACATACATTCACATCTCCTAGCTCCTAAAAAATGATGTGAACACACACTTACATAATTTTGAGTATATGTGAACGTGCATTTATGTGATGCGTGTTTTCATGCACTTAGAGTGTTCGGATTTGCGTGAAATTCACATATGATCTATGTAATGTTAACTAGAACATGTTCATGAAAAAAAATTTCAAAAAATTTACTTTTAAGGGTGGTACCTTCTGGTGCGCTGCATTAGAGGTGGTACTCACTTGAACCTAAATATATATATATATATATATATATATATATATATATATATATATATATATATATATATATATATATATATATATATATATATATATATATATATATATATATATATATATATATATATATACTATGTTACAATATAAAAAAGTATGATTTATATATTTATTTGACAATCTCAAATCATGGTGTGACCTTATCTAAGTTGTTCTTTTTATTTTTGATTATTGAGTTGGAGTTATATAATTACTTCTTTTTCGTTCAAGATTCAGAGCATGGATGAGAATTAATTATATATAATAAAAACTTAATATTATATAATTATTAAACGTTAACACAAGATTATGCAAAAGAAAGAATATATTGGTAATTCATAAAAGTCGTACATGGATCATAATGATGACGAATTCGTTATTGAGTTGGTTTGGAAGAACATTACGTCAATATCATACATACATACATACATGATTATTTTTATTTAAAAAAAAAAAAAAAAGGAACGGTGCTTATATCAAGAAATGATGATGTGTCATGTGTGATAACTAACTTCTTCACATGCCTTTTCCCCAAATTTACAACTCAACAATCACACTTGTATCATCTTCTCTCATATTACTCAGCTAAAATATACCAAACTGAATTGACGGCAGTTTTCTATATCTCAATCAATGACAAATTATCAAATACAATTCACAATAAAAGTAATTTGAAAATTTTTAGACCAAAAAAGTAATATAAAATTTAATTTTTAACAAAAAAATGGTATTAATTACCAATTAAGAAGGTAACATTTTTTAATTTTATTGTCCCTTATCTGATAAAAAAATTATCAATCTTTCAACCCTAGTTTTATCAGAATTACATAATTTTGTTGTTTCCTAAGAAAACTGACTTTTTTTCTTTTCCTAATTTAACCCTTACACGATAACTTTTTTCATACAAAATTTTCTAATTTACATCAGCCAATTACATTTCAATGGATTAAAGCATTCATATTTTCCTTAATAACATTAAATGAGATATACTAAAATCATACATAGTCTCAATTAGTAATATTTAATATTGATATTTTATTAAGTGAGTTATTATTAAAATGAATATTTAACATGATTTATTGCTAATGTACCGAGTATCTTCAAATTTTATTAACATTTAAAAAATAACTCTTGACGTTTAATATATAAAAGGAGTCATTGCTAAAGTATTTGATTAATATTTTATATTACATATATAGAAAAAGGGAGCATATTGATTAATTATTATCTAAAACGAGGCATTATTAAATTAAATTATTTAATTAAGGAAAATTTAACATAAAAAACTTTTGTATTGAACCATTTTTACGATTTAAACCTTCAACCAATTTTCATTGCTAAAAAACCTTCAATTGGCTAAAACTTATTAAATTTTTTTTTCAAAAAGATGACTTGCAAACAGTTTAATCCGTTGCAACTTGATGATATGTCATTTTTTTAAAGAGATTTTTGCGTAAAAAACCCCTAACTTGTTAGTTTTTTCCAATTAAAACCCCGACCCAAATTTTATTACGCAAAAAACCTCCGACCAACAAAAAATCATTAAAAATGTATTTTTTTTACTGATTACATTTTTGATGACGTGGATCTCAACTTAAATTTTGTTTAGAGTAAAGGACATTTTTAGTCCTTGTGGTTTGATGGTTTACCCGGATTCAGTCCCTTAACCATAATAAGGTCAAATTTCATCCCTATTTTGCTAATTTTGTGCCCTTTTAGTCCCTCGTCCGTTAAACTTAACGACACAACCGTTAAATTTGTAAGAATGACATTTTTACCCTTTTCATTAAGACGCTTTTAGTCCCTATGGTTTTATTATTTACCCATTTATAGTCTAACATTTATTTTATTTTATTTTATCTTTATAATTATATTATTTATAGATATACTTAATTTATTATAAACACACTTATTTTATTTATAAATATACTTATATTTTAATATTTTATTTACATTTACTATTGTTCGTATTTTATTTAAATTTAACTTTTATTTTAATTAAAATTATATATTTTCTTTACTAATTTATTAAAAGTTCATCTTCTTTTATTAATTTTAATTTTTATAATATTATTGTTGACATTTATATATGTAATTTTGTTAGTTGTGTTTAAGTAGATATAATATCGTCGATATTTTTCCTCTCCAAAGTCACTATTTCTTCAAATATCTTCCAACCTAATCAATTATCAACACATATATTATATACATATATATATACACATAAACATTACGTGTATTAATTTATATACACATAAATTTATTTGTATTAAATTATATACACACAAATTACATACATACATACATATATATATATATATATATATATATATATATATATATATATATATATCCAACAAATATAATATAATTTATGTGTTGATAATTGATTAGGTTGGAAGATTTTTGAAGAAATAGTGACTTTGGAAAGGAAAAATATCGACGATATTATATTTACTTAAACACAACTAACAAAATTACATATATAAATGTCAACAATAATATTATAAAAATTAAAATTAATAAAGAAGATGAACTTTAAATAAATTAGTAAAGAAATATATATATTTAAATTAAAATAAAAGTTAAATTTTAAATAAAATACGAATAGTAAATGTAAATAAAATATTAAAACATAACTATATTTATAAATAAAATAAGTTTGTTTATAATGAATTAAGTATGTCTATAAATAATATAAGAGTATTATAAAGATAAAATAAAATAAATGTTGGACTATAAATGGGTAAATAATAAAACCATAGGGACTAAAAACGTCTCAATAAAAAGGGTAAAAATGTCATTCTTACAAATTTAACGGTTGTGTCGTTAAGTTTAACGGACGAGGGACTAAAAGGGCACAAAATTAGCAAAATAGGGATGAAATTTGACCTTATTATGGTTAAGGGACTGAATCCGGGTAAACCATCAAACCACAAGGACCAAAAATGTCCATTACTCTTTTGTTTATCATACAAATAACCTCTTTTTAACAAAACCACCACCCTCCGGTGAACCTATTATAACCGATTACTCGGTTGGAGGTTATTTGTGCAAAAAAAATTGATTTGTTGTTTTAATCATAAAATGGTCTAACTAAAAAAAAATTTCATAAACTTTCCTTTAATTAATATGGAACACTTGATATGTAATTAATATTTAAAATGCAATATTTTGTTAAATTGAGTCTCTTAATATTGTAGTCTATTCATATCGATAAATATATAATAAATTTATTTTATCTTTTTAATATTGGGTATATATTATAAATATATGTATTATAGTTAAATATTTAAAATATCTATATATGTATGATTTAACTACATGTTAACATGTTGTGGTAAATTTAACTTATTATATTGATATATGGATGAAGTCATAATCTCACTCATATCGTCGCATATTAAAACTTTGTTATCATCAAATACCATAAAAATGATAATCCATAGAAAAACAGACATTGTGTCCAAATTTAAAAGTTAATATTCTAATATTAAAAGTAATATATATATATATATATATATATATATATATATATATATATATATATATATATATATATATATATATATATATATATATATTATCTTCAATTTAAAAGGAATATTATTATAGTTTTTTTAATGTTTATTAATATATAATACTAATTTTAATATATTTTTGTCTTTAATATTTATTATAATAATTCTCAACTTTAAGTTTTTTAAACTAAACCATAAAACTAACAAATTGTAAATTCTTTTCATATATTCTTGTATATAAGGTATTTCAATTTTATAATATATTTTCATATATTCTTAAAATATTCACATTGTAATCACTTTTTAAAACTTTAAAGTTTAAACTAAATGTGGTATGTTTTAATATTATATTAAATTTTGATATATCTTTAACCATTCCAAAAAGTTTTACAACAATTTATGATTATGTAACAAATTGTAATCAATTTAAATTCCATTCGTTATTAATTTATACAAATATGAGTAATATATATTCTCGTATTAAAATATATGATTTAGAGTATTTACCATTGAAAAAACGATACTTATCCTGTATGATTCCCACCAACCGATATCGAAATAAGAAGTAGGTGTCAAAGTTTTGAGATTACATCACCAATGTAGAATTAAAAACCCAATTCCACCAAAAAAAAGAAAAAAGAAATAAAGAAAGCATATGACACGTACCTGTTTTTTAATCAAAGAAACAACATTCAAATGTCGTCGATCAATTATATATCTATTTGACGTCTTTTGATCATGAAATGTAATATGGTTCCAAATCTATAAATGTACCATAATATTCAGCCCATTAATAATTGAATATGATTATTGAGTCGTAAAGTTTCTAATTTAAACATTATCTTATTATAAGTTTATTTTATTTATTAACTATTCTTGCTATATGTGAAATTTGTTTAATATGCATACGTGTATTTTTAATAGGTCCTTTTTAAGTTTATGTCTCGAACCTAAAAAATGACAGGTCCAGTCTAAATAATATTAACATAGCTTCGTATAATTGATACACAGTAGTATTCTAATATTACTAATAATACTATTAGAAAACTTGCTTTTACTTTGAACAGTGAAGCAAGCTGCCAGGCAACTGAATCAGACAGGTAAACAGTTGACTTGTTTTATTACTCTGTATATATTATATGACATTTCTGTTTTTTCATGATAACTATTGATATATGTTATTTTATTAAAATTTGAATATGTCATTACGATCGCATTATTTTAGTCTACATTCTGAAATAAATTTTATTATCGTCGCAACCATTTTTTTTGATCTGACAGGCATGCAGCTGGCTAAATATTTTATTTTATATATAATATATAATTTTTTTTCCTATTATAACGTTTGGTGTATTATATTTTATAAAAACTCAAATATATCATCATGATCGCTTTTCTTTTATCTACATTTTAACATAAAGTTGTATTTCGTGTCAGCTATTTTAAAAATGACAAAATTTTTATTATTTAGTTGATTGATCGATCGCACTCTCTCACTATTCACCGAATAATAAAACAAACTGGTAGGCAGGTAAACAACTAACTTTTTTATTACTTTATATATAATGTATAACATTTTTATGTTTTCAGTGATAACCTTTGCTATATTATATTAAAATTTAAATACATTATTTTAATCTACATTTTGATATAAAATTTGTTATAATCGGAACTATTTTATAGGCAGGTAGCCAGGTAGGTATGCAGCTTAACTAATTATTTTATTTCATATATAATATATAATTGTTTTTTTTATGTGTCATAACGTTTTATATGACCGCATTCTTTTTTTCTACATTTCCAACATAAAATTGTTTGTCGCTCAACTATTTTTAAAATGACATTTATTTTTTTATTTAGTTGGTCGATCAATCACATTTTTTTCATTTTGTAAACTTAGATTGAAAGCAGTGAGTGATACTCATGTGAGATTCACGATTGGTAACTAATTTTATTTTATTATTTTAAAGTATGCTAATAAAAGTATAATTTATGATCCCGCTGCAACGCGCGGGTTAAACAACCTAGTTGTAATTAAAAACTAAAAATATTATTTTAAGATATAAAGGCATACACATAGTATAATTTAGTTTACTTACTATTTATTATATGATAGACATTTCCGATATGTTTTTACTTGAATATTTATTATAAAAATCGAAATATGGCAAATCAAAAAATTATATTTTTTCATTAAAATATGAATTTCTGATAAATATGAAAAAAAATAATCATTCTATTGTGAAATGTTTTCATATTTCAAATATGTTTTAATTTCTAAAATCTTATACTATTATTATATTCTTAGAGTTTAAACTAAACCTGTGTTTGGTTTTAAGTTTGTATCATTTGAAAATATAAAAATAATGTTTGTGGAAGTTTAGTGTATAAATAAACTTATGTTGTTGATTATCATAAATATCAAATAATTAGTTTTTAAGTCTTTGGTTTTGCTTTTGTATAAAATTACGAATTTTTTTTAATTTAACACGTATTTTAGTTTATAACATAAATTTTTTTATCGATATTATTTTAGTAATATTTTAGTTATAATTCCATTAAAACTTATTTTTCTAATATAATAATTTATAAATTATGTTTTAAGCTAATGAAAATATATTTTATTGCTCATAGTGTATTTTTCAAAACATACGTTATTAAACCAAATAATTTTTTAATTTAATTTATATATTTTAAAATATTAATATTTCTTATTTATATTTTTTAACAAGAAATGTAGAGTTTAATCATAAAACACAAACAAGTAAGTTCGTTAGAGATAAGGTTCGTTAGAGACGAATGACTGATCAACAGATTACAACTGGCCTATCAGCTTGTAAGTCATTTTTTTGAAAAGAAAAATAACCTCATTTGATATTTTAGTCAATTGGGAGTTTATTGTGCAATGAAAATGGTTATGGGTTTTAATAACAAAAATGATCATTTTAGTCGGTTTGGAGATTATATATATTGGGTTCTTGTATCATGCAAGAGATTGTGCATCACGCGGGAAGGATCATACATTACGATCACTTGATGCATCATGTGGCCGGTCTGGGTCAAGTTGGTCCGACAGTCCAAACCATTTAGTTGAAATTGGCCTATCGTTTTTATGCTTCTTTACAAAAATAAAATATTAAATTATTTAGTTGGAATCGATCCCAAAACCTCTTGTGGTAAAACAACGTTCTATCCATTGAGCTACAAGTGCTTTTACTATCAAAGTTAATGATTTACTTCTATCAATAACATATTTACTTTAAAATATATTAACTTACTAATGAATGATAAGCAAAATAGTGAATTAAGTTTGATGTTGATCTATGGAATTAGAGATCTTAGGTTCGGTCTTTTAGTAAATTAATATATTAAAGAGTTAGTTTATTACTAAAAAGAAGTATATTAATAAATATAACAACAAAGTGACGTGTAGGTTAATGGTAAAGCGTTGTTCTATGAAATTAGAGGTTTTGAGTTTGATTGTCAGTTAAACAATTTATTATTTAATTTTTGTGGAACAACATAAAAATGATGGACTAACTTCGGCTGAACGGACCGATAAAAAACCATACCAATTGGACTGTCAGACCGACCTGACTCAGATCAACCACATGATGCATTTAATAATCATGATGCACCATCATTCCCATATGATGCATTGTGGTTCGACCCAAAGTGACCGTATAATGCATCAAATGATCGTGATGCATAATTCTTTTCGTATGATGCACAATTATCTTCACATGATGTATTATGCATTTCTAGCGATGTGTAGTGATTTTAAATTAATTCTTGCTACAAAAAAATTATCCAAATCATCAAAACCAGTGAATCGGACCTACAGTATAAGATTCGGTTCTCGGTCTATGAAATTCATAAAATCCCATGTTCGATTAGGTCCAATCTGGTATGCAATTGTATTTTATTCATTGTAAAATCGAGAAAAATCTGGACCGAAGTAAATCAGAGGTAGTATCATAATATAAAAGTATAATTTATTCAAAACATTGTATCTAGTGCACAATGCACACCCTAAAGTTTATAATATAAAAGTATAATTTATTCAAAACATTAGTATAATGCATTAATCTATAATCTAGTTAGGAGGATCATATAACACTTTTTTGACATCTTTATATGATACATACATGTAAATTAATAATGCCCAATACTTCAATCATAACTTGGATATTATTTTTGGATCTATATTATTTGGATATATCAAGGAAACAAGTTGATTAATGGTGTGATTCATGATATATATATTGGTGCACATCATATCACATGCCATTGGTTTATTTTGATGAACATAATCAACATATGCTCCCACATGCCTTTTTAATGTACCTAGCTACCACCCCATGTTGTTGAATTTTCTTTTTAAAAAAATCAAACGATGTTATTAATTTATTTTAAAAAAAGCGAATAATATAAAATGGACCAATCATATTTAAATGATTAACATATGTGCATATATTCCTTCTATTATATAACATATCGGATCATATAGATTTTTGTCATTGGATGATCCTTAATAATCATATCATATTACATCTTGGATGATATTATAAAAATTAGCAATTATTTGAAGCAGTAATTCATCAATAATAAAATCATTTAAAATCCACAAACAACCTAAAATCCAATAAACCAATTTCAGTAATCGAGTAATTTGCACGTATAAAGAAAGGTTAGACATGGAAATGATCGACTAGCAAAAGCAAAAACACATTCATCTTGTTTCAATGATATAGTTTGGTCGGTTACGAGTTAATTGACCTTTGTCGTGTCAAGTAAAAGTGAATATGACATGAATCTTTGTATTTATCGAACTTGCTATCAACAATTGTGAATCGTTTTGTTTTTTGTTTTTCTTTTTCCCGAAAAAAAAAATGAATAGTTTTGGAGAATGAAGGTGAGACATAAGGGACTCACCCTCCAAATGGCCACATGGAAAAGCATAAAATAATTGGAGTAGGAGCAGTTGGTAAGATGGTTTTTGGCTGTTATGAATATATGATGGTAGTGGGAATGTAAGTGGGGACTTCTTTCTTGGCTCTTTCCAAATTTCTTTCACCTTAATAGTACCAAACACTACAAGGGTGTGTGATGTGGATTGAAACCAAGTCTTACATTAATTAATTTTCCTTAAATAACTCTGATATTTTGTATTGAGGATTAATATTTTTTTTAATATCAGATAAATGATCAGAATATTTAATTTAAGCCTTTAAGATCAGGTTAAATGTAAATCTTTAGATTTCTAATTGTACACCATCTCTTTCTGATCATCCTTTAATTACTTTAATCATTATATAATTATTAAATTATTTGATTTGTAATTATCGATTGATTTGATTTTGAATCGATGTGACTATCAAATCAATAAATAGATTTGATTTATATAATAATTGTTTCGTAATTATTATATTTTAAAACTTTTAGATATTTAAATTTATTTTTAAATAATGTTAATTTTTTAAATATCTAATCAATATATTTATTTTTAAATAACTTTTTATTCTATATAAATCCAAAAATATCTTTAATTCAATGTATATTCTATACAAAGGCATAATGAAGCTACAACATGATCAATCACAATCTATAGCATGAAGATTAACAAAAAGGTGACCTTATGTCAAATCAACTTTGATAAAATGATTTCCATCTACATGTGGAATTTGTAATGAATTTATATTCTTCAGGCGAAAGTGGATCTTAACAAAGAGGAAACAATGTCGTGTTGTCTCCTCCCGAACTTGTATGTGTTAAATGAAGAAGTATATATACAATTATACGTGTTCGTAATCAGGAGACCAGTGTTAAGCATCCACATCCAATGTGAAGCTGGTGCAAAGCTGACACCGAAAAATTTTAAGGAATTTTCCAAGCACTTATAATCAAGATCATAATTTTTTTTTTATTGTTTTTATTTGTATCTAACTCTTCTAATAATTCACGGCGAATTGCAGGCTACTCGCTTTGTAACCGACCTAAACATATAGCTACTGACTGAAAACAACAATTTCCATCGCCCACTAACCACAATTTCCATTGTAATTAAGATCGATAAATATGGAGAGAGAGAGAGAGGATAGACGATACATAAAATCATAAACCATGGATCACATACACACACACACACAGATATATATATATATATATATACACAAATATATATATATATATATATATATATATATATATATATTGTAACATCCCAATTTTGAGATAATTGCGTGTAATTATTTTAGTTGATAATTAAATAATTATTATCGTGTTGGGCCAATGAGATCCCGAGTAGTGGATTGATACGTGTCGGGTTGCGAGTTACGTGTCTCCGGGTTATAAATTTAGTGGATTAATTATATATTTGGGGTCGTGGAATTAAATGGGTTAAAAGGATATTAATTGTGAAAATGTGATATCGGGTTCAGATTAATGGGTTCGGGACCGGCCGAAATAGAGATACTCATATATACGTGTCCTCATTCACTTCTCCCTTATCCTTTGAAATCCCTAAGTGTGTGAAGTGTGTGTGCGTGAGATTCTGGAGCTCCAGCAGGGAATTAAAGCTGAAATCAAGAGCTGGGTGTTGTCTATTGCTTCATCTTCTTCTTTCCCTTGTGTTCTTGAGTTTGCAAAGGTAAGAATTGTGAATTTGAATAGCTAGACCTTGAAATATGTATGTGTATATTTGGGAATTGGTTTCTGGGGTATATGGGTTGAATATACATGAGTTTTGTGTGCCTCTTTGGCTGCTGAAGTTGAGGGTTGGGGTTTGAGACCCCTAGTTCAGCCATGGAAACCGAAGTACAGGGGTGGAAGCAGGCTGTAGGTCGCGGCGCGACGCGCAGGGAGCCGCGGCGCGACGCGCAGAGGAACAGGGGACGCGGCGCGATGTGCAGAGGGCGCGGCGCGGTTAGCTGCTGGGTTGGGTTCTGCGTGGGGTTTGAGTTGGGTTCCGTTCGGGTCTGTTGTGGGGCGTATTTTGATTAAGTTTCCGGGGTACCGTTGGGTCGTTTTGAGTTTGAGTCGGGTTTATGTTCATTATGAGTTTGCGATATATGTTCGTGGGATTTGTATTAACAAGTGGGATCCGTGTGTAATTTCAGGGACGAGTCAGCGAATCGAGCCGAGTCAGAGATTTCGGGATTAGTGAGTCGACCAGGTGAGTACCCGAGTTCTTTTCTAAAACCGCGGGACTGTTTTCCGAGTCATGATTGTGCAGTTAGCTTTGTATATGTGTATATTGTGTATTGTGAATGAGACAGGGGCGTGGGCGCCATGTATGATTCTATTTCCCACATATGTGTTATATATGTGCATGAGATGAGATCCAGTCCGGGGGTCCGTGATGAGTTCCATACGGACGGTGATTCGCGATGTGAGATCGCGTGGGTTGACTGTCCCTAACAGTCCTTGGAGCGTGTATACACGGCAGGGCCTGTAGCCGGTTCGCGCTCGTGCTACAGGGTTGTGGCTAACCACCGGTGCGCACGGTCGTTAGCTGGGGAGGAGTCCCCTTCAGTGATATTGTGTGCAGGGCTTCGGATCTCATGCTGAGTGTTCATTCCTGCTTTATACTGATGATTGCCAGAGACAGAGATTGAGCTTGTGTTGTGTGTATGTGCTACGTGTTCGCATGCTATGTGTTTACTGTGCAGAGTCTAACCCTCGAGTACTCACGAGCTTCCGAGCTTACGTATTCGAGTCCATCATGTTCAGGGTATCAGTGGCGGGATTAGTAGCTGTGCTTGTAGATCTGGGAGCAGGGATTATCTGGAAGGCTTTGTGCTAGTTTCGTGTAGCGATCTGTACAGTTCAGCTTATGTGATTAGTGGATTATATGTTAACAGTGTTTATGTAAAAGTTTGAAATTATCAGTGAATTCTGTTTATCCTGTGACATGTGTTTAATAGAGCATTGCGATGCTGCCACCTGTGTATTGTAATGACGTGGCATTTCCGGGATCGGGGAGGGTGTTACATATATATATATATATATATATATATATATATATATATAGACACACACACATATTTTCCCTTTAGTTTTTTTTTTATTTTACAACTTAAATATTGTATTTTTATATAAGTTACGATTTACATCCCATGTAATTATTCAAATATATAAAAGAAACAAAAAATTATTGTTTACTCCATTGAAGATACACGTGTTTTTGATGGTAACAACATATTTATACAATGTCGGTCAATTTATGTTTTATCAGATAATAATATCTTGGGAGTTGGTTGGTTGATGTTTTAGAAAGGAATTAATGATAAGTATTCAAACTTTTTCTTGTCACTAATGATAGAATACGGGTTTATGTTATACTACATATCTTTTTACATTACATTTAATTCACTAGGTTTTTTTTTGAACAAAACATGTTATTATTTTTTCTAATTCTCTCAATATAGGAATTCTCTTTAGCTTAAGAACTTAAAGTAACAAACATGTCACTTTCATCTAATGGGATTTTATGTATTTTGTTAAGTTCAATTTCAATTTCTTAACACGTTCTGCTATTAACCATTGGCCTAAGTGACAAGGACGGACTGAGATTCTCAATTCTGCAATTGCCAATTTTATTGCTTTTATTGATAACTTCGTTGTAAATTCGTAGGACTTTATCTGAAATATTTGTAACTACCAGTATAAAACAAAATGATTAATTTCTTAAATGGTTAAAAACTTATAGTGAACAAATATTAAACTAAACCACATAATATTATCTCTAATATTAAATCAATGATTTGATTTATTTGATAGCAGAAGTGACTATGAAAATAATTTGTTTATTTATATCATATAAATCATACATCTCTACTTTTTACATAATATTTAAATTTAAAAATATTTTATTCCGGTACATTTGTACAGGTCATCATGACTAATGTATATGTACAAAGAGAATGAGTTTTATCATGTAAGCTTGTAATAAAAATTATTAATTTTGATAGTGATTTCGATGGGATTAAGGATAGGGGAGTTGGACCAAGTGGCAGCAAAGATGACTGGTGTCAAAGCCACATGTACAGTGGTGATTCATTTCTTGTAAAGGTGGAAAGTTTATTTTACACTTTTCCACCTTTTTTTTACGACCATGATTTCATACGCACGCACAAACACCAAATATATATATATATATATATATATATATATATATATATATATATATATATATATATATATATATATATATATATATATATATATGTCTATGAATAATGAATGAAGTGGACTATGTGACGTGTTAACTTTATTAAATATATATACCTCTGCTGACGTGGATATAGTTTTTGAACTGTAGGCATCTCTGTTTCCAGATGGACGTCTAATCTTTTCCAGTTTTGCATACTTCCACTTGGATTCTAATCTCGATCGACGATTAATCTCTTGCTAGTTTATAAACTCATGTATAACATGGGTATACTTTTAAAATTTTAATTTCATTAATCTTGTAGGATAATTTTTAAATTTATTTTATCAACTTTATAATATCTATTTATATAATACAATAAATATAAATATAAATATATAAAACGAAAAGTTATCATTCAAATTCAAATTTGAGTTTTATATTAGATAAGATTTAGATTTGATTAGATATTACTTAAATTATTTATTATAGATAGATTGGAAAAAATAAATTTTAGAAGCAAATTAATAGGAAATTGTTAGGTACACGTGGCAATCCCATGTTAAGCCAATTGGCGCTCTATTTAGAAGCCATGTGGCAACCAGTTACTCATATAATAGAATAGATAGATATACCCGTGTACTACACGGAATAATTAATAACTTGTTTTTTCAAAACTATATATATATCTGAAAATTTATTACAGAAACTACAACTAAAATAGCAATATTATACTGTTAAATTGATTATAGAAAATATATAAAATGGATTAAATGTAAAATACATAACTAAAAATTAAATAATAACCGAAAAAGGTAAAAAAAAAATTATAGAACCTAAGAAGTTTGGATAAGAAGCCAACAAAAGATGTGAGTTATAGACTAAAATTTAAATTTGAAATCCAAAATAATAGGAGGATACTTTATTCTAATTTAATTTAATTAATGCAATTATTATTTTAATATGAAAATTATAGATTATACATGTGTCGTATCCACGTTATGCCAAGTGGCATTCTAGTTAGGTGCCAAGTGGCATCTATTTACTATTTTAATAGAATAGATAGATATATAGAATATGGTTCGAGAGAGTACCATCTATTATGCAGCGCACCACAATATACCAACTTTAAAATAATTTTTTTAGAATTTTTTCCATAAACATGTTTTAATTAACATTATAAAGATCATATGTAAATTTCACATACATTTACATCTCCTAGTTCCAAAAAAATGATGTGAACTTACACATACATAAATTTGCATATACGTAAACGCGCATTTATGTGATGCGTGATTTCATGCACTTAGAGTGTTCGAATTTGCGTGAAATTTACATATGATCTGTGTAATGTTAATTAGAACATGTTTATGAAAAAAAAATTGAAAAAAATAATTTTAGGAGTGGTACTTTCTGGTGCGCTGCGTAAGAGGTGGTACTCACTTGAAACTATACATATATATATATATATATATATATATATATATATATATATATATATATATATATATATATATATATATAATCAAGTTCATCAACGTACCTATGAGATTCCAGCGTACCCTAATGTGAATGATCATTCACACATTTTTTTTGAATAGACATGTATAAGACAACATTATAAGGTTTTTTTTAAAAGGAGCAACATCATAAATCTTGTGAATGGTGGAAAAAAATATCATGTGAATGGTCATTCACACCATGCACATGGTGTGAGATGAACATTCACATGGATGACCATTCACATAAATATGCATTGAGCATTCATTTTTAAAGATAAAGAAAATGTGAATCTATGTTAAATTCATATATCATGCGTATAACATTAAATTAAACATGGTTATGTGAAAAAAAAATTTAAAAAAGTTTTTAAGGTTAGTACCTTCGGGTGCACTTGATTTCGAGAGATCCTTATTTGAACCTGATATAGGGGTTCAAGCAGGCCCGTCTTGACTATTTTAATGCCTTGGGCAATATTGAAGAAAAAAGTGTTTATAATCAATTTAAAATGCAACGTACTTTTGTTAAAATATGTTTGGTCAAGCTAGAAAAAACATGTCTCTAATACTGAAAAAACCCTACGAACTTTCATTAATTTATCGATTAAGTCACTGTTCTTTTTTCCGAATTTTTAAGTCCATAGACAGTTTTTGTCTTATTCAAAACTATATATTTGACATGTTTAGCAGGTCACTAACCGGTAAACGATACAGCGACCTAAACAAGAAAAAAGAAAATTCAGTGACGTAATCATGAAAATTGAAAAAAAAAAATTGGTTTTTTGAATAATAAACTATTCTTGAAACTAATTATTTTACTTGTTAAGCATGTAGCATGTTTAAAAAATATAGTTTTGAATAAGACAAACTTTGTTTAGAACTTATATACTTCAAAAAAAATTTCAGTGACTTAATCGATAATTGCATGAAAGCCGTTGAGTTTTTTCAATATTAACTCTTAAAAATACAACATGCTATTTTTTAAAAGGTTTTGGTCAATTATTGGGATGAAAAATTTAAAAAAAATACACGTGTTGACTTAATATATAACATATTAGACTGAAAAAATGTTATCCATTTCTGACTTGATGCCCTATGCGGTAGGCGGTAGCCCACGTGGCCCCCGCCCCTCAGGGCCGGCCCTGGAATTAAGTGAGTAACACTTATAATGCAGCGTACCAGAATAAACCACTCTTAAAAGTAATTTTTTTAAATTTTTTTTCATAAACATGTTTTAATTAACATTACACAAATGATATATAAAATTCATGCACATTCACACATCCTAAGTGTGTGTGTATAGGATTTGAGAGAGTACCACACATTATAATAAAGATTAGGGGTGTCCACAACCAGATCTCCGAATTTCGGATAGTGAATTTTTCTATCTGAATTCGAATATCTAAAATTCATATTTTTTTAATTTTCTTTTTAAATTTTATGTATTTTGGTATTGATTATATTAGCTAATATTATTAGTATTTTAGTTTTTTAATATTTATTTTTTCATTTTAAATAAAAATATTCCGGATACGGTTGATTAATGATATATTTATTTTTTGGACATATAAAACTGTATTTTAGATGATTAAATATTTGATTTACTCCTTAAAAGAAAATTTGAAAATAAAATTTCGGATAATCCGAAATTTTGAATATCCGATTTTGAATTATTCAAAATATTGGTTACTGATTCGGTTAGCAAAAAATACTATCTGAAATTTGGATATCTGATTTTAAGGGTTAATTAAAACAGAATTTGTTAATTAAAATGAATATATAATTGGGTGAATAGAAGGATGTGATATTCTTGTGGTACAGCATTTAATGTCTGGGGGGTTACTGCTACTGCTTCAATTGAATTTGACACACAGACATGTTGATGTTGGGTCGGAGTTGACTCATAAAACGACACTCACACACACTCTCTCCCTTTTTTTATATAATAATATCCCCAAACAGCTCCCCTTCATAGGTTGTCGTTTAAGGAATACAATCTTTTCTTTTACATCTTATAGAGTAGAACCAATATTCACACGTTCACTTAACCACGGACTCCGGACCTGCAGTCGTCAGTTGCATAATCTAAGTTACTCTACCGGTTTGATAATTTAATTAATCAGATTGGTCGGGTCAGAACAATAAATGAAAATAAATAATTTATTATGGCACAACCCAAATTAGATTTCAAATAAACAAAAGATTTTATAATAAATTGCTAATTAATTAACAATCTATTATGTTATTAAATTAATTCTTAATCTTTTATAGAAAGTTAGCTTATTAATGAAACGATTAATTGTTGTGAACAATCATCGTTTGAGACAACCTCATATTAATTTAAATCTTTTGGAGGTAATTTGTATTAATTTTATTGCATGGACCGACAATTTTTATTTTTTTAATAACATGTAAATTGTATTGTATTAATAAGACAAGGGGTGGTCATGTATTTTTTTTTTTAAAAATTATTGTACGTATGTTCTAATTAATTATATACTTTTGAATAATACAAATATAGTTTAATGACTTAAATAATAAAAAAAAATTAGTGACTTAATTAAGAAAATGATAAAAGGTATTTAGGTTTTTTTTTTTAATATTAACCCTCAAATTTATTAATGATAGAATTGCGTTTCAATTCTAAACAATAGTTTATTACGTTTTCATTTATAAAGGTTACTTTCGGTCTTTAGTTCCTTTTTCATTTTGAAAACAAAATATAAGACGATACAATTTATCATACAAAACATTGTAATTATTTATGAATTGCATGTCAACATAAAGTAAAGTCCTCTTTAATTCTTTAGGTAAAGTGTATTGTATTATTGATCGTTTGTTCTAATTAATTGAATATTAATCGATTTTGTAAACTGTATTAAAGGTAAATTGTATATTATTTTTTTAATAATATGGGTCCGAGGAGTGGCAACCCCTGGCGAGGTCAAAGGGGCAGAGTCCTGGCTAGGTCGAGCTGGTTATTATTGGTTGATTCCCGTCAATCTTAGAAGGGTGGTTTTCCCTAAATTTTGGTCGCGAAAAACATAGATACGGATTTCATAACTTCAAAATTCTCTATTTTGGTTTAACAGAGTTTTATCCGATTGAATTTTCGATTGTATCGTCGAAATATTTCAATTTGAAAGTGATCAACCACAACCCTCTGTTTTTCCAAGCAATCGAAATTCCCCAAATTTTCTAACAGAGTTTAGGACCGTTTGGATTTTAGACAGGTTAGAGAATGACAATGGATTTGAGTAAATGAAAAGGAACGGAATAAATGAGAATAGAAAAAAAAAATCCATGAGTGTCGATAAGTTTTAATTTTGGTAATCGTTTTCATATATTTTTTTTTTTTTATATTTCAATCAATCAAACAAATGATTTAATTCAAATTCATATCCATTCCTTCTTTCGAAAACTTATCAAGCAAATGAAACCTTAGGTGTTTGCTCACAGTGTGCCAGTGAGGAACTTGAAGGTTTAATAGAGACCAAAAGTATTATTGTATCGTTCACTTTTAAATTCTGAAATGTGATGTATATCCTTTTTAAATCCTATTAATTAAACATAAAAATTCCTATGATAAAATTTATAAATAGGACATACTTAACGCTTATTTGTGTTTTTCTTATTGAAGAAAATACAGAAATAGTATTCAATTCATTTATTAGGTTTTTCTTTAAAAACGTAAATAAATAACGAGCATAACTGAACTCTTTTTTTTTTTTTTTTGCATCTATTGAAGTCTAGAAAAATTAATTATGAAAGTACATACCATTGTGGAAACCAGAGATCGATCCCCCATCATCACTGATTTGTTGATGACTATAAATTTATTATTTCCCGTTGTAAAACATAATAAAAGAGGATATTAATTAATAATTATACATCCTCTCTTTCGTGCTCCTTCATCTATCATTGATGAATTGGATTGCATACGTAGACATTTCTCTTGGGGATGTAATGTAAGAAGGGGGATAAAAAAAATAAAAATTAATTGGGTTGTGTAGAAGAGGATTGTTGCTGTTAAAAGTAATGATGGGCTCGTTTTGAGATTTTTAAATCTATGAACCTTACTTAGGAAAACTGGTATGGCCATTTTATATCTCAGACTCTATGCCCTGGAAAATAACAAGGACCACAGGCTTTGTGAAAGATGGAATATTATGAACAGATGTTGGATGCTGAATTGGAATTGTAGATAAAATACAAAGATTGGGTGGGTGGCTATGTTTCTAATTCAGGTGAGGTGTTCATGTGGAATCCTAATGTCCTGAAAAGGTTAATATATGTGTATGGAGGGCTTGGCTTAACAAGCTTCCAACTACGGATATATATATGTTGGGGGCCAAGGTATAAACATCCTTTTAAATTTGTCATGCTGTCTTTGCAAGAATCAATAATTCATGTGATCTTTGAATGTGAGAAAGTAGGTATAAAAAGCATGAATGAATTTGGAATGATTGGATTTCAAGGCCCTGGACCATCGCGAATGATTCTGCTCAGACCCACCTAGGCTACAGCCCAAGGCAATACATGTGAAGGGGCATCAGAATTTAGCCCAATACATATTATACTAGGCCCAACCAATACACCCAAAGATTGAGGCTTCTTCATTCGCACGTCTGGAGAGAAGGAGGAAGCGTAAGCCGTAACGCCTCTTTCAAAGAAGTCGAACACTCAGAAACGTGTCTCTTGATTCTCGAAGAAGAGAGATGGATACCCTCTGTAACGCAACCCTCTTATCATCTAGCCTCTATTACGAACGATCTTACTCAACATTCCTCTGTAAACGTCTCTCTTAATTTTGGTTATGAACCTTCAAGTATCCCATTTTTCCTCTTTTACAATTTATGTCACAGTTCATAAAATCTTTGAAAAATATAGTGATATGAGCTTCATGATAGTTTGAAACAAGTATGAACTCCGTGAATTTGTGATTATATGACTGTCACATATGTAACTATTTAACTTGTAACAGAAGGGACTGTTTTTCATAAATATTCTTTGATTATTTGATTTATGTTAATTTGTTACAATTTATGTATTGACGTAGGGAAATCCATTTGGTTATTTGATTTATGTTATTTGATCATCAACGAGTTCTTATTTGGTCTAACGAAACAAGCCTAAATTCATATGATAAATTTGAGTTTCTTGTTGCTTGGTTTTTGATTAGTTGTTTCTAGTTTTTAGAGGCTTTTGTTATGTTTTTGGATGGCTATGATTTTTATTTAATTTAAGTTATTTAAATCTTATTTGATTTAAGTTACAATTTATGCTATTTAATTTCTTTTTTATAATACATTTGTTTTTATTTCGTTAATTGGTAGGTGTAGAATCATTAATTATTGACTCATCGCTAATAATTGTGTGCGTGTTGATAGTTTGTTTGTTGATTGAGTAACAACTAACAAAAAGAAGAAAAGAAAATAAAGAATCAAAGAAAAAATATTCATGTTCTATCTTTCTATACAACTTGATTATTTATTATTTTATCACAGTCTATACTATTGATTGACATGTTTTCAGGTTTACAGCATTGGGTGTCCAAAATAGCTGCCTAGCTTGACTAAGTTCTAACCCTTTTAAGATACAATATGTTGTGTGTTTTAACTTTTAGAGGCAATTATTCTTTTATTTTGTCCAGGGCATAACCAGCTTTGATTCTGATCTGTTATCATCTTCGGGTATTGGGGTTTTGCTGATGGGTTGCTGGGTGTCTTGCTTTAGCTTAAATTATTGTTCTTCATGTCCTATTTTTTGATGCTGAGTGGCATAAGAATATAAGATATTTTTGGATTATATTTTGACTGGGTTTTGGGCTCCGTTTTTAGGGTTGGTTGGCTTTCTCTCATCGATCAACTGTTGTATATGGCTTCGGCTTTTCCACAATCATTCATTACACATTATTAACTTTCATTTCGCTTAAAAATCCTAGAAATATAAATTGATGGTTTTTGTTGTGATTCATGCATGAGCAAATGCTTTTTATAATTTACAAAACAATATAAAAAATTCAAAATATTGTTTTTAGAACAAAATTGGATGTGCTTGTGTTATTGTATATCCATTACAATTCTAATCAAATTTAATATCATAAAAATAAAGGTACTACTACTACAACTTCAATAAAAAGTAGAAACGAGTTATCATGAATAATGGTAGAACCTAGCTAACGAAACTATTTATCCTTAAAAAAGATTTAAAATTTTATTCTAAGTTATTCCATGATTGTAAATTCAATAATTTTCCAAAAGTAAAATAATAATCCATAATTGATTGACTTGCATATATAACTGCTTAAATAAGCATTGATTCGTAGAAAAAACATTATTCATTTATTGATCTATAAAAAATGAAATACTACAAGATCCATTCGTTCTTTTTTATCTGACAGATGGTCAGACCTTCATCTGGGTTCGAATCCTACTGAGACATCGTATGGAATGAATATTGATTGTCGACACCTTCTCGTCTATAATAACACATAATGTCCAACTATTTTATAAAAATAAAACGAATATATATTAAGTTATCTATCATACTATCATGCCTCTTCCATTTTCTTCAATTATATATCTATTTATAAAAAAAAATTGACAGATTGCCCTTGGCACTTAACTAGATTATCAATTGACGCAACTTTCCTTTAACACGTGTAATTTATTATTTTTTATTTAAATAGTTAATTTCAATTAATTATAGTTTTTATGTTCTAGAGATTTTGTTAACAATCATGGGTTAAATAAACTATTTTTAAATTAAAACAAATATATTGAGGTATTTACTATGTAGCAGTAACTTGCGTAAAAAAAAAAAAAAACAAATGAGCGAGACATTATTAGTGTAAGGATTAAGGAAGGCTGTTTGGTTGGTTGTTCTTAGGCCTCGCTTTGGGCCTTCGGTCACATTGATTTATAACAGAGTGTTAAATCAGCCTTATAACGTCAAGACTCGAGAGTTTAAATATATAGTTAAGAGGTAGTCGGAGATTTCGAATGTCATGTTAATGAATCGTCTTACAAAATAACAAATTTGTTACGGGATGCATTAATGGAAGGAAGATCACTTAAACAATTTATATAGAGGGTGGTTCAATGGAAAACCAATATGCATCGGAAAACCTCCATGCCCCACCACAAATGCATCACAATTCTCGCGTGATGCATCAAATTCTCCGCGTGATGCATTGACTTTCTGCGTGATGTATCACCTGATGCAATGACTATAAAGTGGTTCCCGATTTTTCGATGCATTTAGGTTTTCCATTGAATCCACCCCTATTTATATATACACCAATGACTTGTCTAATTGCAATTATGAGAACTTTTGGTATCATAGACAAAATGAGTTAATATAAAACCGTTGTTTTGTAATAAAGATCTAATATCAACTTCTTATGATTTCGATTAGCGTCTTGAATATCTATTTTCTCACTAAAACTTATCAAAACCAATATTCTCACTAGAAAATATGTAGAAGACAAAGCTTTCATTAATACCACAAAACGCCGAATTATTATGTTACTTTACCCGTATATTGGGCTCTTTTTCGTTTTTAGTTCTACTTTTGTTAATACATTGCGGACCTTTCAAAATTGCATATTGGGCTCTTTTTCGTTTTTAATTCTAATTTTGTTTAGTGGGTTGAAGATTGGGCTTTCTTGCATGTATATCTTGATCACATTCACATTTCAACTTTCAAGAAAAACAAAATTTAGTATGTGTATTTAGATTTTTCATAATCTTAGCTTATTATGTTTTATAATTTGTAGATTATCAATACTACTTGTGATGTTAATTTTTTTGCTTCGAAGTCTTGTTTGGTTTTCTTTAAAACAAATTTGGTCTTTTGTTGTTAGTTATTTCCATTTAGTTTTAGTAAAAATATGTAAGTAACAAATTTGAAGTTTATATTTATGACTGACTTACAAACTGGTTTATTTGTATGTGAACGTATTTTTTAACTGAACCCAGCATAGTCGACGTAACAATTAGTTTATTTTTTTATTATTCAAATTGCACACCATGTTAAACAATTTCTTTAGAAAATCAACTATATTTTCAATTGGGTTAATATTGAAAAAACTCCACAGACTTTCATGTAATTATCGATTAAGTCACGTAACTTTTTTTTCGAGTGTTTAAGTCCCTAAACAAATTTTGTCTTATTCAAAACTATATATATTTAACCCGCTACCTGCTTAACAGGTAAAACAGTGAGTTTCTTGAATAGTTTATTATTTAAAAAACCAACTTTCTTTTCCAATTTTCACGATTAAGTCACTAGACTTTCTTTTTTCTTGTTTAGGTCACTATATTGTTTACCGGTTAGTGACCTGCTAAACAGGTCAAATGTATAGTTTGAATAAGACAAAAATTGTCTAAGAACTTAAACACTTGTAAAAAAAAGTACAGTGACTTAATCGATATATTCATGAAAGTTTATAGGGTTTTTTCAATATTAACCCTTTTCAATTTAATAAAAGGTTAAAGAAGTAAGGAAGACGTCTTTTTTTATTTTGAAAGGCTGAATTATTATTAATACCCATAAGTCCAATACAAAAATCTTCGAGAAGAATAATTTCATAAAAGTTCTGAAAACCCACCATTAAAAAACTTCCTCAAAATAGATAATCAGACTTTATCCAACATCCAAGGCTTTACAATTCAAATAAACTTCATGTATGTTTCAAAACCTTGCCTTTCAGGGTCATTGAATTTACTTTGACATTTTTGCTTCTATTTTTCTTAGCGGTGACAATTTTGATCCAAATATGCAGATGGATCAATGCTAACTACCCAAATTAAAGTAAACTAATATATCAATATATAAATAAGCTTCTAAAAAAATCTTAAAGATGATATATTAATCAAACTTTTCTAAAACAATTTTCAGAAATCATATATATAAACTTGGTAGTTTTTTTTTTTTATTTTACCAGCTTTTGTCCTTCTGTTCTGTTTAAATACAATTTTTGTGCAAAAATGGACACACCTACTTAATTGTTAAACATTATTATTATTATTATTTTGAACGGCTGGTAATTGTTAAACATTTGAATATGATTTTTGGTAATTACAAATATAAAAAGCTTTCTTGAGTTTCTACTATGTCTTCTCTTTGTCTAGCATCTTGCTAGTTATTAATAAATTTTGGATTTCTAGTTCGGGGTGATGGCAATGGCGAAGCTCTTTTTTTTTTTTTTTGGTTCATTTTTTTTAAAAAATGTGAAATGATAATGGTACATTTTTGGTCTATTAAGATGACCGCTTTTATTGTGATATATAATACCAACTTAAATGCTTTAAATACCTTTAAATGGTGATAAATGATGATATATAATCTCACCATGCATGCACATATCAAGGCCATTAATTTCTGTAATGATTGCAATAAACACAGCTATTAATATTACTTCTAAGGTAACAAAAAAGAATATTATAGTTATTTCATTTAATTTAACGAAGATCTGTATGAATATCTTTTTTCCAAAAAAAAAAATTTATCGTTATGTTGTAAATTTTATAAGCAAAAGGAATTAACGAGTTGAGAATTTCAGGACAAACATAAAATGACAAATAAAAAAATAAAAATGGAGATGTGAGTTTAAAAAAATATGTAAGCAAAATACATAGTTTACCATCCATATATATTACATAGGACATGTTTAATAAATAATTGCTATAAAAGATAAAATATATGTATGTATGTATGTCATAAATAATAATAAAACAGTAACATAAATTTGTTTCGAAACATTATTAAAGTTATAATATGAAATTAAATGTATAACGTTCTAAATTTAAAAGAAAAAAGTACAACACAAATATATGTTTTAATTATTTATAGTACAGTAAAATAATAGACAAATCAATTTATAATACGTATGCTTTTATAATTAAAAGATAAAACTAAAAAAATTAAAATTAAAATTATTAAAATGTATTTTTTTTAAAAATTATTTCATTTCCGCTCTAACATGTACCTTTTCTTTCACTTTTAGTTAATATTATAACAAATTGTAATAAGAATATTTTAAAAAATAAAGTAATTAAATTAGTGTTTCAGCATTTTAATTATATTTTTATCTTTCTTATATTAAATTTTTATAATTATCTACACGTTTATTTTACATTTAAGCATATTTTCTATTAGATAAACATACTTTTCATTGAATTCATATACATATAATTTTTGTCATGATTTTAAATTTTTTAAAAATGTTCAATTAATTTTTAAAAAGAAAATAATAATTATTAAAAATCTTAAAACTAATTAATTGATTTGTATTACCAAAAGAAGAGTTATCATAATAATTGGTTAAGTTATAAATAAATTACACATATAAAATGAAAACAATGTCAATTGACTATCTAATTAAATGACATGTGTCATTCTATTTATTTTTTTATTTGAATAGATAGATAGATATAATAGACATGTCTGATACAACTAATTGTAATTTCAAGTAGAAATGATAATGGGACAGGTTTCATAATGGGGATTGGTCATCCTGTTTCCACTTAAAAAAACTGCAAGGGCTTATGGGATCTCCATCGAGCATGCACGAAAAAATGCGAGGATTTGGGGAACACTGTTTGTAATAAGCGTTTAACTAAATTGTGAAATTTTATTGCGGGGTCATCGTTTAACTTAAACGAGTAAAAATTTAGTGACTCAAACCAAAACATGATACGAAAAATAAACAATATATAAAACAAAATAATTATACATATGTGTACAAACGAATAAAATACTTATTATTATTACTACTACTACATACATATACATATAACACACATACACATACATATATATGATCTAACATATAAATAAAATACTTAGTACGATGTAACATGTAAGCGAATACTTAAATGGGTAATAATGATTTTTATCGGGAGGGTATCTTGAATCTTATCCCCGACCCGTATCTGCTTAAAATAATTGGATTCGGAAAAAACCCATCCCGCTTGGACTGGTTTTCGGTTTCCTAATTGATTTCGGTTTTTTTGTTATCCCTAATTTTGAGTCCTGAGCAAAAGCTTTTAATTAATATCTAGAGTTTTTGGAACTGTACTTTTGAAAGAGCTATAGTTTTTAATTTTTATAAATGTGTTTGTTAAAAGTAGTTGCAGTTATAGCTTTTAGTATTTCATAAAATGACATTAATATTAATCAATAGTCGTGGTTTGTAATTATTAGAAGGGTAAAAGAGTAGTTTTATTTGGCCAAAAACTCAAACTTTTTTTAAAAAATAGTTAAATAGTTTATTGTAAAAAGCTTTTTAGAGCTTTCATTTTCAAATCAAAAAATTTAATTTTTATTATCAAAATGAATCTTTTAACTTAAGCTTTTAAAATTAAAAGTTGAAGCTTCCAAAAAGCTACACGGTAAACATGCCCGATATGTGTGACCGTAAACAAGACAGCCTAAAGCCCTAAATGTGTGTAATATAAATAATAAATACAAAAGAGTGATTTCATCTAAAATGTGTCCTTTTATAAGTTTATTATTTTTAATAATTTAGTAACGTGTCTTTGTAACTTATTTCTGTACTAACAATTGTTTAATTTTTTAATTATTATTATCTAACATAATTAAAATTTTAGTTGACCAAATGCTGTTAAGTTTAACAATCCCTATCACTAACAATTGCGGACATCATATAATTAATGTTCAAGATTTTTTTATTAACATATTATTAATTGGGTAGTCCACAAAAAATAAACGTGTTATTAGTATATTAAATTTTTTTTTTTAAAAAAAAATAGTCGTATCTTATCACATGGGTTTATCTGTAAACAATAGTATAAATTATTGTGATTCGTAATATAAATTGTCACTGTCATTTACAAGTCCATGAGTATAACTAAACTTGATATTGTAAAGTTTTATTATTAAACCATCCAATATATAACTCAATCTTATTTTAATCTCTATATACATCACATCATATACATGTCTTTCTTATTTACTAATATATGTATATTTTTTTGAAATATTTTAAAAATATTTCTAATAACATTTTCTTAAAATTTTATCAAAACAATACTGACACCAAAACTCTAACAACAAATAGTTAACGTGGAAGATGATATAAACCAAGTGTATTAAAACTATTTTATCGTTTATCTATATAATTTTTTTTGGACGGCTAACTATACTACTACTATTCCTAAACTACTACTTTTACCCAACGACTTATCTTCTCCACCTAAATTTCAACTTGCCTCCGACGGGAGTCGACCCATGACCTCTCAGTTACATATCTATATAATTGATAAGTTAAATCAAATATGAATAATTTTTTGAGTTGTGTTAAATGCACACTTTCTCACTTATTTTTTGTTAATTGCACACCACATACACATTAAATAATTTGCTAATAATGTTTGACCCATTAATTTTTTGTGAGAGATTAAAAAGAGGATGTATGATTAACAAATAAGAATGCCTAATTTTCCCTCAAGACCACACGATGCATATATAATGCAATATGTTTTCTCTAATCTATACTAACGAATTTTATGCACTTTAGTGCCAGAAATAGCTTAGGGACCGTGATATTTGGATTTAAAAGCTAAAATTAAACAACTAATAAAACTTATTAAAGTTTAATCGTTGTCAAATGATAAAACGTATGTATAATTTACAACAAATAGAAACCCAAAGGTAGAAGTTGGCATCAAAACACACGACGACCACAAAAACAAAAAAACAAAAAAAAAAAAAATAATAAGAATAAGAATAAAAAGGAAGCATCATAATCAGCATCCACCAAACTCTCACCTTCAAAGCCCCAAAAGAAATGAAAGGTGAATCCTTTAACTTTCCCATGTGGATGTGGTACCCTTTTAGTTTTCCCCAATTTGATACTCACTCCATTTCTCTTAATGCTTTCTTTCTTTCTTTCAATGCTCTCTCTGAGTCTCTGGACCACTCAACTCAACTCACTCTAACACCATTAGGCCCTTTTACTACTACTATTTCCATTTCCATTTCCATTTCCATTTACTTACTTCTTCATGCCTCTGCCTCCATTTTCATCTTCATTTTCTTTTTTATTTAATATTACATTTCCTTTTTTTTAATAAATAATATAATAAATAAAAAAGAAAGTTGGATGGAATAGAATAGAATAGTACTATTAGTACTGCCCACTGACACTGTGAGGAGATAGATAAATAGATAGATTAATTAGTAATAGATTTCAAGAAATCATAACAAACGCAAGAGAAAATCTGTTATCATTGTTGCAGAAATTTCAAAGATGAAGTCATCTTCATTGTCCTACCATCCCCAACTTTAAACGTACCTCACTAAAATTAAATATTTCCTTTCTTTCTTTCTTTTTATTTTTTTTATTTATTTATGAAACCTATCCACCGTTTATGTTTTGTAAAAACAACAAAAAGAGAAGGTGAAGAAAGCCAAACACAAAGCCACCTGTTTCTCTCGTAGAAACCCACCACAATCCTGTGATCAATTTCCTCAAAAACCCTTCTTTTTCCACCATTTCAATCTTCTATCCCCCTTTTCTTTTACATTTGACTCTATTATATTATTTTTACTTTTGCCCGTCGATTGATTTTGCAACCTCCATGGATATATATATGATGACGCAAATCTGAAGACTCCTTTTTTTTTTTTTTTCTTGATCTTTTTCATATACAGAATAGAGAGGGTTTGATTTATCAACACATATACAGCTTGCTTTGTTTATCCGCAATTTGTTAACTATTTATTCCTTTTTCTCTTTTGTGGGTTTTTGGGAGGTGGAGGTTTTTGATTTAATTTTCTTGATAAAAATATTTAGAATTTCCATGGCTGCTGGTCCAGAAATTAGTGTTGAATCATCAGCGCCTCCCGCTGTGGTTCATCAGTCTCCACCTGAAATTGAGGTTTCTAATCCTGTTGTGAAAAGTTTCGACGACAGTGAGAGTGTTAATTTCGAGAATTCCGATGATGAGAATGGTCGTGGTCGTGTTGAGTCCAAAAAAGGGTCTGATTCTGATTCAAAATCAGATATGAAAATGCAAGATTTTGTTGATATGTTGTCAAATTTGAAGTTGAATCCCATGGCTAAGGAATTCTTTCCCTCTTCTTACTCACCCATTGATCGCAATCCTGACCTTCCCCTCAATTACTTTGCCCAGCCTGCTTTTTACAAGAATTATCCGGAAAATGGCTACCTCAATAACCGAAGGGTATAATCGTTTTTTTTTTTTTTTTTTTTAATCTAATTATATAATTCTTATGAGTTTCTTGAATTTGTGCCTCTTTTTTGGTTTAATCGGAATCTAAATGTAAGGGTAATCTTTCATTGAATTTGTAGTTTTGAATGATGATTTTTCTGCCTATTCAAATTAAGGTTTTTTTTATAGGGGTTTACTGTGAGTTCTGCATCTTTTGCAATCAAATACCTCGATTTTTTTTTTTCAGTAGAAGTAGAAATTTCATTGTTTCGTTTCTTTTCGTTCAATTATAGAAAATGGTCATTTCTATGATCAATTTCTTTTTATGTTCGGTATTCATTTAAATGTGATATTATAAGCACTGACTAATGCCTGACTGTTCAATCAAAAAGTAATATGTTATTCCGCATACATGTTTGCTAATTTGCTTGAATCGTCATATTATTTATTATTAGGATGGAGGATCGCCGTCATGTTTGCTTGTTTTATCCGGTTGGAGTTTACATTTATATTGCGCAATTCATATGCTCTTGAAGTTAATGACTTGTTTAAGTTAAAGTGTACAATTTAGGCATGTATTCTGTTTCATTCTATTTTTGAACTGGGAATAACTGGTTTTGTTGCTAATCGTTGTTGCTTAACATGTTGATGTTTTTAATTTGTGGGACGGTCTTGGTGTGTGCTAGCATTGAACCGTGTTTTTGCTCTTTTTGTTTGTCCTACGCGAAGACTAATTTAAATTCCATAAAACATGTTTTTTTCTTCCTAAAAGTATGCATATAGAGTGAAGATAGTAGTGCAGAAACTATGCAAAGAATGCATTATAGTTTGGAAAATCGTACTTTTGTTCATTCGCGCAATATTAAGAAGTATATTCATGACTAAATCTTTGTTTTTTTGAAACAGAGGAGAACTAACTATAGCAATTCTCGACGGCTGTCTAGTGGGAGGGCTTTCAGAGCTCAACGAGAAGATAGCATCAAGCGAACTGTGTATGTTTCAGACATTGATCACAATGTGAGTAAAACACACGTTATCACTTGTTTCTTCTATACAAATTCTTCATGTTATTTAGTCGTTAAGGGGTTTTTCTTTTCATTAGGTCACTGAAGAGCAACTTGCTGCTTTGTTTAGCGGCTATGGACATGTAAGTCCTTGCAACTTCGTCAAGATTTTTCAGTTGTTTATATCATTGATAGTAGTATGTTAAAGGGATATTGAACATAGTTAATATGATATGAAGGTTCTGGACTGTCGAGTTTGTGGCGATCCACATTCACGGCTCCGGTTTGCATTTGTTGAGTTTGCTGACGAGAGTAAGAAATTGTTACTTAAAAATCTCGGAGATTCATTAACCTGTATTCAAATAACCTAGAAAAGCTTACATTTTTTTCATCAACATGCTGCAGATTCTGCAAGGGTGGCACTTAATCTTTGCGGTACTATGCTAGGCTTCTCTCAAATCACTGTTCTACCCTCAAAAACTGCCATCCTTCCTGTGAATCCGACTTTCCTCCCCAGGGTATGTAGTTCTAGCCCTTTGAATTTATCACTATATAACTTTTCTATCCTTGAGTTATATCATGTTTCTTCTTGATGTTTTGGGATTCAGTCAGAGGATGAGAGAGAGATGTGTGCAAGGACGGTCTACTGTACAAATATTGACAAGAAGGTTTGGAACCGTTTTTCTTGTTTACTCCTACCTTTATTCGAGTTTCTTACACCATCCCAGAATGAACGAGCCTTTTTGTATTGTATATTGCAAAGGGAAAGACTCTTTTGATTTGGGATGGAGGTAGCAAAACAAAGTTGTTGATCACAAAACAGTCGAGGGTTTCTTCCATTATAAACAATGAGTAAAAGAGGGGTTTTTGCTAATTTGATCAGTCTTTTTGGCTTGAGAACTAGTAAATGCACCATGAATTTGTGAATATGCAGTAAAAGATCTAGCTTGTTTCCAGTTTTGCCTTTTTATAGGTTGTTATATGATCAGTCTTGATCATATGTTTTTTATCACAAGTTGATGGCTTTAATGTGCCTTTTTATAGGTTGTTATATGATTTCATAAATCCAACTAGACACATAGTTTAATGTAAGCATAAGCAAATGTTAATGAAAAGCAGGATGAACAATGATTCTATTTGGTTCATTATATATCGGGTTTTCTTCTTATGGTAGAGCTAGTCTTCCATTGATGTATTTACAACTAAAATTCTCAGAAGGAAAAAGGATTGTGGATGGAGGAAAATTTTTTAAGCAATGTAAAAGTTGTGTTAAAAAACTTTTTTTTTTTTTCGTACTATCAGATTCTTTTGGTAATTACCTTTAAATTTGTTATTCTGCAGGTTTCTCAAATTGAGGTAAAGAATTTCTTTGAAACAAGATGTGGTGAGGTGAGAATGAGCCTCAAAGTTTGAAATTTGCTCATGAGTTTTCTTTATCAGAGGTTCTAAATTTCATTGAACTTTTGGCACAAAGGTTTCTAGGCTGAGGCTTTTGGGGGATAATGTTCATTCGACCCGAATTGCTTTTGTCGAGTTTGTGATGGTAAGTTCAAAGTTCATTGCATATTTGCATACGACATGTTCTGCACTAGCTATTTATCTTCTATTTTACAGGCAGAAAGTGCGATTATGGCCCTGGATTGCTGTGGCCAGCAGTTAGGAACACAACCAATAAGGTAAGCTTCACAAACTGCTCGATTTTTAGTCGTGGCATTAATTAACAAAAATGTGATTCATGTTTTCCAGAGTGAGTCCTTCGAAGACTCCAGTGAGGCCTCGTGTTGCTCGCCCACTTCCAACCAACTAATTCGGATCGCTTGGATCAAATGTCCTTAAGAGCGTAACATATGCATCCATGAGGGAGCCTTTTGTTCTCGTTGATATGGAGATGTTTATTTTTCTTGTTTTTTATTTTCCTTTCTTGTTTTGGTGTTGCGCCGTTAGTAATGAAATTGTGTAGCCAAAGTTGAGAACTTGCTTGTGTCGTGTTTCTTGCAACGACTGTGAGCCCAATGGTCGTGATGGTCATGGTGGTTCGAAGTTGACTTGGATGATGGTTGTCTTTCGTAACTCTTTATGATGTTTTCGGATTTGAGCCTGTAGGATTGGGACATTGGGTAGCTTGTCGTTATTCTTTAAATTGGGGGGTTTTTTTTATGCAAAAGGTTTCATTACTTTTATGGGGTCAAACTTTTGGTGACGGAAAAATCTCATTTGTTTGAAAGAACTTGAGCTTGTGTTTTAGAAAATTAAGCTTTAAAATTGAAAAATACCTGAAATAGTTCTCAGAATAGCTTTTGGTTGAACAATATTAATTATATATTTTCAAAAATAATAACTATAATTCATAATTGTTGCATAAAAAACTAAAATTTCAATTCAAATCTATTATTTTTTTTAAACCTTTTTCTCCTGGTGAGGTAAGAAGAGAAGAGCAGGTCGATCCAAAATCTATTTTTGGTTTTTATTTAGATGCAAATATGTTTGATATTAAATGGACCGACCCATCACCCATGTGATGTGCTGTTTGGACTTGATGAGTTAGTTTCCCTTTGAGCCCAAAACAGTTTTTTTTAACAACGTATGTTAGTGGTTAGTTATTAGCACCTTTGTTAGACACCTTGAGGGTGAGGGCCAAATCTCACACCTCCACCTAAGGAGAAACTTGTTAGTGGCACTGTGGAGGTTTGCGGGTTGATAATGATATTAGACTCAAGGAGTCGTTGGCAAGAATGCCAAGTAAAATTGCAGTCACGTCAATGTCACGTTAGCTTTGTCATTTCTTGTCATTGTTGATGTCATTCACACAGTGTTTATGACACTTTTGTCACACCTATTTGCACACACAAACACCATGGCATTCTCTCCCCCTCTCTCTCAGCGCCATTTTGGCATGATGTCATGCCAAGGTGAGGGGGTGGTGTTTCCCCAATGCCATGCTCGGTACCGAAATGGTACGAGTCCACTCCCTAAAGCCTTAAGTCATAAAAATGTCACAAATTATGTGCGGTTTATTTAACTTAAATTGTATATATATGATAAAAGCTGTTAAATTTTATAAGATCAACATAATATTAAATTTCGATGACAAACCATGCATTTTTTGAGTTTAGAAGGCCATTTTTAAAATGAATAGTGGGTTTAATGGTTGTTTTGATTTTTTTTCTTATATATATATATATATATATATATATATATATATATATATATATATATAGTTTTGGATTAGGTATTTCTTAGGCAAGGAAGATGGATTACAAATATTTGGTGGTTAACCAAGTCTCAACAAAACTTTAATTACATTAATATATAATAAAAATATTATTGAGTTTTAAGTAAGTTTAAATCTCAGTATTTGTATATACTTTTTTTTAATTGGGATCATCCTATAAATTTGTGCAATCTTTAATTCTTAAAATAATAAAATATCAATATATCGGTTACCTTGTTTTAATTTTTAAATTAATTTTTAGGGTAAATTACAAATTTCATCCTTGTGGTTATAGGAAAATTATAAATTCAGTCCTTCTATAGAAGAAATTACAAATATAGTATTCATGGTTAACTTTTTGTTACGGTTATAGTCTTTTGACCGGTTATTTTTTTTAAAATGATCATTTTGCCCTTGAAAATATTATAAATTTAGGTAATAAACTTTATTTTTATTAATTCCTAAAATATTTATTAATTCCTAAAATATTTAATTAATTCTTAAAATATTTAATTAATAAAATATTTTATTAATGTTAAAAACCCAAAAAATCATCCTCTTCCTCCATTTCTACTATTAAATTGGGGCTTCAAAGATTGAGGTGTGGAAGGAGAATGGAGGCATTTCAAGCAAAATCTATTCTTGATAATCAACAGCAACCTCCAGATTTACGATTGCAATCTGGTTCATCCATCAACAGTGATGAGCTAGTAGAATTTCTTTCGCAAGAGCTCCAAAACCTAATGAATCCTGCACAGATGAGGATCTTGATTGAGATATTTTGGGTCATTATCTTGTAATAGATGATGACGGTGAAGTGAAGCGTACAACGGGTGAGGAGTTTCGTCACCTGGTTGTGATGGATGTTGTTAATGAAACGCTTCAAGCTGAATATTCGATCGCAAGTACAGAGAAGAATGGCGTAGATGTGAGGCATTTCGTGGATTATGTTATCGAAAGACATGATCTGTGGGTCTGAACAGAGGATTACACCGCTAATGGCTTCTTCCTCCTCATCTTCAAAACTACTTCATCTTAATCTCTCAAACCCTAAAAACCCACTAATCATCGTCTCGTCTTCATCCTTAACGTCGCCGATGATAGCCACCGACCTAGCAGTCATTCCGGCTAAACACCAAGTAAACGATGTTCTGACCAAGAGAAAAAAGGTCGGAGGATGGTTCACAGGACGGTGGTGCTATCGGTGGTGGACGGTGGTTAGTGGTGGCGGAGCTATGGCGGTGCACAGAGAAAAAAAAAAGCCGGTGTGGATATAGATCATAGATGTCTGTGTGTGCACAAATTTGATTTAAGTAAATAATTTCTAATTTAAAATTTTCATTAATTTTTTCTGTTATTTAATTTTTTGAAAAAAAAGAGTTAATTACCTATCATTATTATATTTTGAAGGGTAAAATGGTCATTTAAAAAAAATTGACCGGTCAAAGGACTAAAACCAAAACAAATAACCAACCATAGATACTGTATTTGTAATTTCTTCTATAGAAGGACTGAATCATAATTTCCCTATAACCACAAAGACGAAATTTGTAATTTACCCTAATTTTTATTATGTGAATAATCTTGGTTAATTATTTCAATTGGTTATAAATATAGATTAATGTAAGACTGTCAAATATTTATTAAATATAGTATAAAATATTATATATAAAACAGATAATTCCAAGATTTTATATATATATATATATATATATATATATATATATATATATATATATATATATATATATATATATATATATATATATATATATATATATATATATATATATATATAGGGTCAGGTTCTATGGGGCACCTGTATGCATTGTGTACTTTGGGAACCTGTATGCACCGTTAGATCTTGAATTTTAATGGTTCAGATTGTGGTGGCAAAACGGTAATTAACTTGAAAATGGGTGCACGGGTGCATAACTTCTCGCGCGCGAAAGGGCAAAATCGGAAGATGCTTGAATTCAGAAAATATTCTATCCGAATCTAAACAAACATGATGCATCTTCATCCAATTCAATTTCAAACATGATGCATTTCGACCATATTCATCCTCGTCTTTGTTCCATCATTATGCATCACCAAAATCGTGATGCATTTCGGCCATATTCATCATCGTCTTTGTTCCATCATTATGCATCACCAAAATCGTGATGCATTTCGACATTTAATTCCAAGATTATATATATATATAGTTCGAGAGAGTACCACCCATTATGCAGCGCACCAGAAAGTACCATCTTTAAAAAAACTTTTTTTAAAATTTTTTTCATAAACATGTTTTAATTAACGTTATGAAGATCATTTGTAAATTTCACATACATTCACATCTCCTAGCTCCTAAAAAATGATGTGAACACACACTTACATAATTTTGAATGTATGTGAACGTGCATTTATGTGATGTGTGTTTTCATGCACTTAGAGTGTTCGGATTTGCGTGAAATTCACACATGATCTGTGTAATGTTAATTAAAACATGTTCATGAAAAAAATTTCAAAAAAATTACGTTTAAGGGTGGTACCTTCTGGTGCGCTACATAATGGGTCGTACTCACTTGAACCTATAATATATATATATATATATATATATATATATATATATATATATATATATATATATATATATATATATATATATATATATATATATATATATATATATATATATATATAGAGGTGGGTTCAATGGAGAACCTTCATGCATCGAAGAACCTTGAAGAACCTCCATGCACCACCACAAATGCATCACAATTCCCCGTAATGCATCATTATTTCCACGTGATGCATCAAATTCTCGCGTGATGCATCGATTTCAACATTATTTCCATGTGATGCATCAAATTCCCGCGTGATGCATCGATTTCTATGTGATGCATTTCAGTTTTTCTAGCGATGCATTGTGGTTCTTCAAGGTTCTTCGATGCATAAGGTTCTCCATTGAACCCACCCCTATATATATATATATATATATATATATATATATATATATATATATATATATATATATATATATATATATATATATATATATATATATATATATATAGGGGTGGGTTCAATGGAAAACCACTATGCACCTGAAAACCATGGAAACCTACACCTACCGTCCGATTGGGTGCATTTCATGAAAAACGCGGTGGCATGATCGTAAATAAGGTGATGCATCACGTGGGATTTTGATGCATCACGCGGGAAATTTGATGCATCACGCGGGATTTTGGTGCATCACGCGGGGAATTTGATGCATTTGTGGTGGTGCAGTGCGGTTTTCACAGGTTTTCAGGTGCATTGTGGTTTTCCATTGAACCCCCCCTCTATATATATATATAGATTGAGGTTCTATGGGGCACCATATGCATCGGGAACCAAATGGGAACTAAAAATGCATTGCTTGTTTACAAATGATGCAATAAGGGTAATATTGGAATACTTTACTTGAAAAAATTAATTATTCTTTTAATTAATAGGTTAGGATTAAAATAGGAAACTAAATCTATCTCATTAACTATTCTCCATATATTATTCCCTCTCTCTCTCTCACACACACACACAATCGACCGACGAGTTTGAGAAGACGATGATGAGATGAAGATGAAAATGATGCATCACGTTGAACTCATGAATCTATGAGCATATACGATGTGAAGAAGACGAATACGAAGATGCATAGTATGAACAAGATGATGTATAACCTGGTGCTCCATATGAACACGATGATGCATAACCCGGGAAAGATAAATACGAAGATGCACAGTCAATGAAGATGATGAAGCATCATGTTGGATTTTTGTTCAATTGGAATTTTTTAATTTTAGAAGTGCATTTTATAAATTTATTAGCATTTAATACTTGATTATTGAATTAAATATTCAATCAATATAAATTTAATTTTGAGTTGACTTGATATATTATTTTTTCCGAAAATACCCTTATGCACATTTAATATGTAAATCGTGCATCATAATGCGTTCACAAATTTCATCTTTATTACCCTTTTGTCATTGTAATCTTAGCCATTCATTTTATAGATCTAACGGTGTATATGAGTTCCTAAGTTGCACGATGCACACAGGTGCCCTATAAAACCTAACCCTATATATATATATAGGGCCGTCCCATGGATTTTGGAGGCCCTGTACACATGCATATGATATAGGCCCTTAATTATGAAAAATTTGAATAATAGATTACTCAATTTGTAACTGAGTTTTAATATGTAAATTAATTAATGTCGTGAACGACAAACTTTATATGTTCGTGTATTCAATAATACTTCTAAAATGGTATATAGTATGTTTAAAACGAAATAATGATTAATGAGAAACTAATATTCAAAGTACTTCGTTTGATACTCTAATCATTTTTACGATTGTGAGGCCCTACCGCCCTACAAAATCGGAGGCCCTGTACAGTCGACCTTCTCGCACACCCTAAAAGACGGGCATATATATATATATATATATATATATATATATATATATATATATATATATATATATATATATATATATATATATATATATATATATATATATATATATATAGATTGAGGTTCAATTGAGAACTTTTGTGCATCGGGGCACCTCGAGGCACTTTTGTGCATAAGATAATCTAACAAGGGTGCACAAAGGGCATTTAGGGACTACTAAAGATATGGTAATTAATTTATTTTTAAAAATCATAAAAGATACTTAGGAGTTACATTTTGAATTAAAATCTCATAGTAACTAAATTCCTCATTTTCCTCCCCATTTCTCTCTCTCTCTCTCTCTCTCCCCCTCTCATTTTCTCTCTAATCGTGTTCTTCATGATTTTGATGGTGATGATGATTTGAAGACGAAGATTAACGATGAACAACGATGATGATGAACATGAACAAGAGATGCAACCGATGATGATTATGAAGAACACGATGCATAGATGGATGATGAACGATTAATAATGATGATGCATAGATGGACGATGAACAATGACGATGCATAGATGGATGATGAACGATGAACAACGAAAAATGATATATATATATATATATATATATATATATATATATATATATATATATATATATATATATATATATATATATATATATATATATATCATTACACATGTAATTAATGTTCTAGCATAATCATAAGCTTTTAAATTGTGTTATCAAATTAAAAAGATAAAAATTATTGTTGGATTGTAGCTTACTTTGCATGAATATGCAATGTTCTTACTTCTTCGTCTTCTCCTTTTCAATTTAATAATGTATATATGTATTAACAATGAACTTGTTGATTGTTATAACCATCATATAAACGTTTAATTTGCGTGAATCGTCAAACTTAAGCTCGTCTAGAACTCAAATAACATTGTCAAAAATCAAGATCCACGAGTTCAGTGAATTGATCATTGATGTTGGGTTTTTTTTTTTTTTTTTTTTAACCAAACTCGTGTATTTGGTGCAGTTTATAGAAATAAATTAAATGTCTATTTAAACTGCTAATCAACTTTTTAGACTTTTAATTTGAACCCCTCAATTTTCATAAAATAATACATTTTCTATTCAAGCTAGCTACCTTACTCTAAACAAACCTTGAGTGCACAATAAAATGTTGCAATTTCATTGCTAAACAATAACCTCATAACCTACATTATTAATATGCATTTAGTTAGATTCTTCATGATTTTTTTTACGAGAATCGCTATTTTTCAAATGACAGTGTCACACAAGTGCTTTGATGTGTCTTCACATAAACAATACACCTCTTAATCAAGGAGTTTCATAGAAACAATACACCACTCTCGAGCAAATTTTGCCTTGACGAAGGTTATTCATGCATGCATGATGACAAAAAAAGAATGAAGAACAAATAATATATGATAGAAGAAGAGGAAAATTTCATAGAAACATTTTAGGAACCTTGTGAACCAGACAATAGAACATAGATGATAATAGAAGAAAATCAAAAAACGTTGTTGAATCTGGAGAGAAACTTTCACTTGCTTAATGAAATGGCTAACGAGAGTTGTGGCTGAATGCTTAAGTCGCGCAACAAACATATATTAAGTTGACTGATTTTGGTTATTCAGCTTGATCTAAACAAATAATCATTATATATATAGGGTTAGGCTCATTTTAGAACTCAAATATTCAAGAGAACTAGAAAACCAATATTGACTATATATAAGAATTTGGAACGTGGTCGTCGTGGACAAATTTTAGCGTCAATTGTCTCTATGGATGCAAGGAGAATATTTAAAACAGGGTTAAGGTCGCACAACAACAACAAATTTTTTCAAAGGTATCGATATGGTAAATGAATTTTTTTTCTTACCCATATGGTATATATACTTTAGTTTTATATTCCAATATGATCTACATAGAGCCGATTTTACATACAAATAGAGTCTGGTTTTTCAGCCAGGCATTATATAAAAAATATATCATATTGACATGAAAAATTATAATACATGTATCATATTAAAAGAAAACAAGTTATAACAGGAAAAAACAAAACTGTTTTATGTTATATTTAAAATAAAATAATTGATTAGCTGCATACCTACTTGCTTAATGAAAATAGCTCAGACGGTGTTAAATTTTATATCGGAATGTAGATAAAATTAATGCGATTATAATAGTATATATTCGAATTTTTATTAAACATAATATATGAAAAATTATTATTAAAAAACAAAAATGTTATAAATTATTATATATAAAATAATGAAATAAGTCAGTCGCTTATCTGTCAGCTTGAGTTGTCTAGCTGTGAGGTTCATTGTTCATTAAACAATATAGTGATTTCCATTTAAAAAAAAATTATATTGGAATATAGATAAAAATAATGGATCATCATGATATATTCAAATTTTTATAAAATATAATATCAAATGTTATAATAGAAAATTAAAGCAATTATATATCGGACAAAATAAAAAATAGTCCACGTGCATAACTATCCGTTTAATGAAAAAAGTACAGACGATAGAAAAAAAATAATACGACCATAATAATATATTTGAATTTTTATAAAATATAATATATCAAATAAAAACATTACATAGTATATATAAAATAATAAAATAAGGGTTTGATTTATTATTCAACTAAACCGGTTTCGTTTAAATATATTGATAATGTGATATGTGTATATATATATGAAGTTAATCATATATGATTGAATTGAATGCGACCACAACTCATTTAGACCAAAATTCCTTTTATACATCATAGCATCAATCAAGAAATATTAACAAGAACAGACTTACGTACAAACGAAACACTTCCTGCTTGCTGCCATAAAATATCATATCAGAGAAACTTCTGATCCTCTTCCCTCTTGTCTTTTATCAATCTCCCATTCGCAGCTTCTTTCATCAAGCTCTTGTTTTTTCAACTCCCTTCTTAACTTGGTCACATTTCCCACATCCAATCGAATGGATACTCTTATTCTTCATTGAATTTCATCGGTATAATGGGAAACCCTTCTCTTTCATCTTTTCTTGATTTCAGGATGTTTAGGGCATCGAATTACTTCTTCAATCACGTCTTTTCTTGTTTCTGATATGCTCTTAGAAATCCAAATTAGGGTTTTGTAAATTGTAATTGGTTTTTGGAGATTACTATTATTATTTTGGATGGGGAATAAATTGGGTAGAAAGAGACATTTGGAGGACGACAAGTACACAAGGCCTCAAGGGTTGTACCAACACAAAGATGTAGATCACAAAAAACTTCGTAAACTTATACTTGATTCTAAACTTGCTCCTTGTTATCCTGGCGACGATGATTGTAGCTGTGATCTTGAAGAATGTCTAATTTGCTTCTTGGTTTGTGTTTCTATTCAATTTCCTTCACTTCTTGTTTTAGGAAAAGGCTTCAGTTTCTGTTTTCGTACATTGGAATTTTTAGAACTGGCAGAATCTTGTTTCAGATATATATATTTATATTATACTATGTTTGTTTGGTTATGTATTTCTGATGCTATATTTCTATTTGCTAAACAATTCAGTGTTATCCGAGTCTCAATCGTTCTAGATGTTGCATGAAAGGCATTTGTACAGGTAAATATCATCTGATTGTGTTGTTTAATTGATATTGTTTCGAATCATCTGAATGTTTTCTTTTGTTTTAGAATGTTTTCTGCAAAGGGTTATATGCCAAAAATAGCAACAACTTTTTGTAGTTTTACCGTTTATACCCACATTATTTATTTTTTATCATTAATAGCAACAACTTTTGTATTTTTTACCGATTATACCAACTTTTGACCTGGAAACCTGCTATAGCAGGTTACCATCAATTAATACAAACAACTTTTATCTTTTTACCAATAATAGCAACAACGTTTATATTTTTACCAAAAATAGCAACGACTTTTAACTTTTTACCAATAATAAAAACATATCAAATTAAATTTTTCTTTATCTTTAACTAATCATTACTTTAAAGAAACTAAATTTATGAAAATCGAAATACAATCAAATAAGTTCATAATCCATTTTTTTGTTTAAATTTTGTTAGAAATAAATCAAATGTAATGTGTGCCTATAAAAGAGATAAAAAAAATATGTTTTCTATAGACATTAAAAAATGAATATTATTTTGATATATCATATTTTCATGCATAGTCGGGTTTTATAGGTATGATAGGGTCGACCATTTAAGTGTAACATGATAACGTGAAACTCAAATCATTTTGTATAAGATGTCATAAAAATATAATGAACACATTATGTTACATTTGATATTCTTTTTTGGATACTTAGTTCAACAATATTATAAATAATTATGATCTAATCATGGATAATTAGTTCTTTATTTATTTGATAAATAAATTGTAATATTAAAAAGTTGCATCCGTTTATTTTATGAATAATTATATATGATTTAATAATTTAATTATTCTATCTCTAACAAAATGTGGATACAAATATAAATTATGAACTAACTTGAACGTCATCTGATTTTCAAAAATTTAGATAATATATAATCATCAATAAAATAAAGGGATGTATCTTTTAAATATTACCATTTTATTTATCAAATAAATAAAAGACTAATTATCCATAATTAGATCATAATTATATATTATTATTCATTTATTTATCACATAACTAAATAATGCAAATATTGTTGTAATAAGTATCCAAAAAATAATACAAATATAACATAATGTGTAACATCCCAATTTTGAGATAATTGCGTGTAATTATTTTAGTGGATAATTAAATAATTATATTTGGGTTGGACCAATGAGATCCCGAGTAGTGGATTGATACGTGTCGGGTTGCGAGTTACGTGTCTCCGGGTTATAAATTTAGTGGATTAATTATATATTTGGGTTCGTGGAGTTCAATGGGTTAAAAGGATATTAATTGCGAAAATGTGGTATCGGGTTCGGATTATTGGGTTCGGGACCGGTTGAGATAAAGACGTACATATAGATGGTTATCCTTTTCTTTCCTTCTTCACTTTGCAAGAGCCCTAAAAGTGTATATGTGTGTGTTGTGTGAGCTCCAGCAGGGAGAAGCCATAGCCAAGCTCTAAATTAGCTTGTGGAAGCTGAGATTTAGCCTTACATCCTCATCATCTTGGTGTATAGGTGTTCTTGAGGCTTCAAGGAGGTAAGCAACTTCAATTGAAGTTCTTAATTGTGTTATGTGTTGTGAGAATGGTATAAATCAGTTTCTGAATTGCAAGGGTCATCATGTACTGGTTATATGTGTTTATTTGGGATTGAAATCGAATTGAAAGGGGTGTGATACTCCTGGTAGCCATGAAAATCGCAGGTCAAGAGTGCAGGGCTTCGCGGTGTCGCGGCGCGACCACCAGAGTCCCCGCGGCGCGACCAAGGGCCTGCAGGAGAAATCCGAAGTTAATCTTGTGAAAGGGATTTTGGGTCAAATTGTGTCGGGTTCCTTCGGGGTTGCTCGGGATGGGTTTTGTGTATATTCAGAGTCTTGTTGGAATTGCTTTGAGTCGAGTCTTGGGTCGGGTTTCGAGAATTGGTCGGGTTTCGGTTCCGATTGGGATTGTTTCGGGGTTCTGTCGGGGATCGAAATTAAGTCCGAGTCGGGTTCATGTTCATTATGAGTTTGCGATATGTGTTCGTGGGATTTGTATTAACAAGTGGGATCCGTGTGTAATTTCAGGGACGAGTCAGCGAGCCGAGCCGAGTCAGAGATTCCGGGATTAGTGGATCGATCAGGTGAGTACCCGAGTTCTTTTCCAAACCGCGGGACTGTTTTTCGAGTCATGATTGTGCAGTTAGCTTTGTATATGTGTATATTGTGTATTGTGAATGAGACAGGGACGTGGGCGCCAGGTATGATTCTATTTCCCACATATGTGATATATGTGTGCATGAGATGAGATCCAGTCCGGGGGTCCGTGATGAGTTCCATACGGACGGTGATTCGCGATGGGTTATCGCGCGGGTTGACTGTCCCTAACTAATTACTATTTATATTATTTCGGCTTTCCGAGTGACCGTTCGTTACCGAAATCATAAACCTAAACCGAAACTGAAACCAAAGGTTTTTCCGGTTCTATTAACCAGACCGCAAATAATAGAAAAATTCGGTTCTGTTAACATTAAAATCGGGACAATTTTTCATATCAGTTTTTTTTTTTTTTTTTTGTGATATTAATTATATAATAGAATTCTTTGAGAGATCAGAGAGTGAAAAGACAAATACCCCTTGCTACAGGGACCATTTTGTGAATTGCAAATGATGGATGAGGTAAAGTAAATTTGATGATGTATGGATACAAATCGTTTTCTCACGTTTGCTACTAGGACATATGCAGCGCTTTGTACAAAGATTCGAGAATCCGATGCCCCTTTCTCATTTTCTTTCCTTTTACCATTTTCTCACCTTTTCTATTTTTACAATTAAAATCATAAAATGGTCTTGTCATGTGTGGGCTTCACTCTTTAGGCATGATAATCAGACGGGACGGGAGGAAGATTTGATTTCCGTCACCTTAAAGGGGTATACAATTACAAATCCGAGAAGTGTATGTTTATCATGACCCTTTATTAAACCTATAAATAGAAGTAATACAATAATATTTTAAACTATATGAAAGGTATATATATTGATATTTAATAATTTATATAACATGTTATGAATAACTAACATAATAATAATAATAATAATAATAATAATAATAATAATAATAATAATAATAATAATAATAATTTATATTAAAACATAAAATAAAACTGGAGGTCAGGTTCGGGATCTGATCGAGCGTCGTTAACTCGTCAAAAATAAAACACCACAAATCTTAACTTGGTAGATAGGATAAGTAGGATTGTATCCACGGAGAGAGTGTTGTTATCAATTTTGTTTCACAACTAGTGTAGGAATTAAAATTAATTTTAATTAATCATTCACAAAATCAATTAGGTTACTTCATAAGGTTATATTAAATAGTTTTTAACGTAGATTGAGCTTATGAATAATAAAACTATCAAAAAAACCTTATTTAAATTATAACTCCAACCAAACCAATCAAATCATGAGTCTCCTTTCAAAGGAACCATTCCATTTTAAATTCCAAAACATTTATGTAATCTAGTTTTGATTTTGTACATGTTATTATCATAATTTTATTAACATATCATTAAAAAACATGTTTTACCTATGAGCGTTTTCGTTTCTGTAAGATCGGGATCGTAGGATCGGATCAGAATCATAATATCCTACCGCAAAATCAACACTCTTTAATTTTTTTTTCTAGACACCATAATTTATAATTTTATATTTTAAATTAATTATATAACACTTCAAATATATATATATATATATATATATATACACACACACACACACACACACAATAAGTAGGAAAACAACGTACATTCATGTTTCAAATGTGTATGGTCATCCAGAAAAAATCAATCAATCACATTTTATGATTTGATTCACTATCAAAATAGATAAAACGGTTGGATCTAATCAGTAAACGATCCCATGGAAACCTGGTTAAAAGAGTCCGGACTGAGTAAAAAGTAGAATCGGATCGGATCGGTGATCAATCCTATGATCCTGCGAACGATCTCACGATCCTACGTTCAATCTTGTTATAAAACGATTTCACAACAATACTGCTCGAAATCATTTGGTAGGTACGAGTGTACGACCGATCCTACGATCTTACTCGCGATCCTAACAACTATGATTTTAAGAAAATGTTTGACAAAAACTAACTGAAATTGCATCTGGTGTTGCTAGTTAGAACTTTTGTTAATGAATGTGATTGACAAAGTAAATAGGCTGGGTTTAGAAAAGGATAACGTATAAATAAATAAACCAAACTAAAAACATAATTAATTAATATTAATTTCTGTGATTTTATATTTATAAGCTCGTACTACTTCCATTAGCTTATGGAAAGAAAACTCTGAGAAAAAAAATTTTATCCGAATTTTTATTTAAAAAAGGGGTAAAGTCATACAATAGTAACCTACTTTTGAAAATTTATCAATATGGTACGTCTACTTTTTTAAATATCGATATGGTACCTGTACTTCAATTTTTCATACCGATATGACCATATTTGTAATAGACCCCTGTTTTTCATACCATTAGAACCCTATTTCGTATGTAAAAACCGGGCTCTATTATGTAGAATGACCATATCGATACATAAAATTAAAGTACACGTACCATATAGACAATTAAAAAAGTAGATGTACCATATCGATACATTTTCAAAAGTAGGTTGCTATTGTATGGCTTTACCCCTTTAAAAAAATATAAATTTAAACTCACACAAACCCTTATAAATCGTGTGCCAAGCAGCGCGTACATATATGACACCTTACATGGAATAATGTTGAAAATAAGTACTACAACAACTAATTTGATGTCTACATAAAAACTTTAATTGAATAATTAATGGTATTTGTCATTTATCATATATAGTTTCGTTTTAATATTACACTTAGAAAATAATTATTTGAGGATATTAAATTAAGGTTGGGACTTGGGAGACAAAATAATTTTTGAAGATAAAAAAATAATTGGTTAGGGATGTATTATTATTTCTGTGAATAATGGCTGGAATATGACATCGTAGTTATTTCACAAGTTTTTAGTTTGAATCAAATGAAAACGACATGTGAAGAATTATAACAATCTTAGATATAACTAGTAGAAATACTGATGTTTTGTCATACCTGTAATTATTAATTTTAGTATAATTTAAAATAAGGTAGCTGTTGATATAAAATATTTGATGGGAATGGAAAGGGGAAACAAGAAAAACAATCTATACTTCTATACTATATATAATAATAAAATCATTTGGAGTTTCTGGACCATTGGATGGAAATAAATCAATGGTCCAGATTAATGACAACTCATAATTATTTATGAAATGTCTTTTATACCCTTAACTAAAATCACAATTACACCTATGCCATATATTAATTTTTAGAAGTTACCAAATTCAACTCATAATTATTTATGAAGTTACCAAATTCTACTCATTAACTATATATGGATTATTAGGGTTATATTTTTGTATCCAATTGGTCAAATGAGTATATTATAAAAGATTAAATTACAATTGAAACTGGTTGAAAGTCACATAAAGTGTGTTCAAGTGCATATAATATAATTTGCCAATAATAGACATGGATATTTTATGATGTTCAAGTCCTATCTGTATTAGTGACAATTAGTGCCACAAAAATATCAAATTGACACATGACTTAAAATTAGTGACAATTAGTGCCACAAAAATATCAAAATGATAAAAACAAATATTGTAAAATATAATTTTACAAGTAGGGTCTATCCGAAAAAAATTATTGTAATATTAATTAAGTAACTTATTTTAATTTACCCGCGTGTCCGTGGGTCATAATCTAGTTATTATATATACTAAATAAGAAAGAAATACTAAATATATATATATATATATATATATATATATATATATATATATATATATATATATATATATATATATATATATATATATATATATATATATATATATACTAGAAAAGAAGAAGAAGAAAAAAACGGGTAGAAAAGTACAGAATTGGTGATTTGGTGAGGTAGGGGAAAAAGATTCGAAACCGACACACCTGACCTACGGACTCATTTGGCGTTTTCACTTTAACCCTATTTTCCATTGTCATTTTCCATTTCTCCCATAACCATGTCATGGAACGATCACACTTACACGTACTGAAACTGTAATTTTAACGTGAAAATGATCGTAAGCATAATTTATATATTACCACAGGGACGAAAATTGTAATTTACCCTTATTTTTAAAATGTTTAATATCGAAAAAAAATCAATCTAACTTTCAACTTTCTTTTCATTGTATAAATATTAAACTGATTTTTCGGTTGAAATAACCATTGGTCCCTCTTTGTCATCATTCGAGTCATTTCACAAGTTGATATGTTTTTTCTGGTACACATTTACTAACAAAGCCTTATAAAATGTTTCAATTAAATAGTTGAACTATATATAAAGCGTCACTTAATACACACACATATTTATGTATGTATGTGTGTGTGTGTGTATATGTATGTATGTATATGTACCACTTAGTTTTTACTAGTGGTGTTCAAATAAAATCGAACCAGACGCTTAATCTGAAACCTGAAAAAACTAAAACCGATACATTACGGGACGATTTAAGTTTTCATTATTAGAAAACCGTGGATAACTAAACCGAACCGATTATATATATACAAGTTAGTAATTTTGTTTATAATTTCATTTAAACATTTTTATACATTAAATTTTCAAATGATTTTATTTTAATTGTTTTATTAAATAAATTTAGTGTAACTTTTAACATTTATAATAACTTTTATTCTCCAATTGTTTTATGATTTTTCATGTGTTCTAATTTTCTGAGAAGAACACATAAACAAGTCTTCGTGTACTACAAATGTGGAAAATGTTTTTGGGTTGCACTTGTCCCCTCAAACAGAGTAGGATATTGAGAGAGTGCATTATTTTCATTTTACACATTATTTTTTGTAATTTTTAAAATTTAAGAAAAAAAACTACTAATTAGACTTAACAACATGTGTCAAATATTGTTAATCCTTCTAACTTAATCACTATACGTCTATACTGGTTAATTAAGAAAATTTCCAAACTATATAACATGTATTATAAATAAAAAAATTTTAAAGACATATAACCTTGAGCAATTAAAATATGAGTTAAATCCAGGACTTTTTTTAAGAATTATTATAAGACTCAATTACTAAACTACCTTATGAGGTTTATATGATTAATAATATTATACTGTAAATGAAAATTATATATTAATATTTATATCACTTATAATAATACATTACACATATCTTAAAATAAATTATATATATATGTATAATTGTTTCTTTAAAATTTATATATTACTTACCTAATTAGTTTGGTCTAAATTTTAAACGTTTTATATTATATGAACATCAATTGAAGAAAAAGTTTTATATTATATGAACATTAATGTTAAAAAAGTAACCATGTGTATTTAAAAAAATAGATATATGATGCATATATAAATTAATAAATATAAAAGCAGCTACTACTAATATTTATTTATAAAACTAGAAAAATCATATTAATTAAAAAAACAATTATCAAAATCTATTAAATATTTTTTCTTTATATTTATTTATTGTAATAGAATATACAAAATTATGTTATACATAAATTAAAATATCATATATATCTATTAAAGTATATGAATTTATAAATATAAACAGTAGCTGCTACTAGTATTTATTTATAATTTTAAAATATAATAGACTTGACAAATAATATTAGCATTCTTATATTTTTTTTATAATTAATTTTTTTAATATTTAAATTTTATTTATAATAATAATTTTCACATAATACATGGGTTTATAAACTGATCAATTATATTTTAGAAGTAATGATTTTACATGTGTGTGATGACGCATGACATCATAAAAATTTGATAAAATTATTTATTAATTAATAACGTCAATATTAAAAAAATCTCATCAACATTTTTTCATTTTCGCTATTAAGTCCCTAAAATTTAATTTATTGTTTAAGTCCCAAAATTATTTTTGTCTTATTCAAAAGTGTATATTTGACCGGTTAAGTTTTCTTAATTTTTCACTTGATTAATGTTGTAAAAAAATTACCATCTTTTCATATTTTATCGATTAAGACCCTTTTTGTTTTATCAATTGTTGTTTGGTAGCCGGTCAAAAATATATTTTTTTGAATAAGACAAACATAATTTAGGAACTTAAACAATTTGAAAAAAAAAAGAAAAAAATGAGAAAAATTGATTGAGTTTTTCACCGTATGGTTTCTATTTCAAAAATGCTGGTTTTTTAATTACTTTAAAAAAGCTTAGAAATTTCTCTCTTTGGTCAAACATCTTTATTTTTTTTTTTTAAAAAGAAAGTATCGTTATTATATTTATTTGTTATAAACTTAATAATAATAAAAAATCTCAAAACTGAAATACAAAAAATCACTTAAAAGTGAAAACTGTTTGATATGAAATTAAAAAAGGAGAGTACAAATGAGTGTGAATCACGTGGGGAATACATAGCACGAGCTAATAATTGAATGTTACAACTTACAAGTGGGGTCTGCTTCCGTAGAAATTTTAAATAAGAAAAGTGAAGTGGGTTCTCATCATATGTTTCGGACTTTCGGTCAATATCCAAATCCTTTCTACAAAGGACCAAGGTTTAAATTAAAACAATACTTATGTGCACATCGGAAATATGAATGATTCCAAGGGATGATTATAAAACTTTTTAAATTTATGATCCTTTTATTAACTTTTATTCGAATAAAAATATCCAATCAAAATACTTATAATTTTTGTCATCAATTTTACGTGGTAACTTAATACACAAAAAAAAAAAAAAAAAAAAAAATGTAAGTAACGTGATATATGAAAAAGTATAAAATTTGAAAATTCGTTATTAAAACAATTTGGTACCATAATATAAATATTAGAATTTCATTCTAAAAATCGGGTAACCTAATATCAATGGTAATAATAATAAGGTAATGCAATATTTTAATTTTCATATTGGCATGATATTAAAAAATTAAAACCCACAACTTGTCAATTTTTGTGATTAAATCCTCAAACCATTTTTCGCTGCATGGAAAACCCCGAACTAAATAAAAATCAGTAAATCAAGGTTTTATCTAACCGATTGAAACCGTTTATTAATCCTACGTGGACCGGTAACTAACATAAGTGGAATAAATTTTAATGATTGAAACCGGTTGTCAACTATTACACATCATCTAAGCCCCTGGTTGATAATTTTTAAACGAGATTAGATCATCAACGCGTGTTTAAATGTGTAATATTTGACAATCGGTTTCAACAATTAAAATTTATTCCACGTAGGTTATTTACCGGTCCATGTAGGATTAATAACCGGTTTCAACTGGTTACTCATTGATAAAACCTTGATTTACTGATTTTTAGTTAGTTCGGGGTTCTCTATTCAATGAAAAATGGTTTGGGGTTCTAATAATAAAAAACTGACAAGTTGGGAGTTTTTTGCGCAATTATTCTTTTTTTTGACCATCTAATTTTAAGATTTATCAAATTTAATCAATAAACTATTTTTTACACAATGAACCACTAAATTTTATATATTTTTTTTACATTTTTACCATTAAATTATTTCTGTACATGTTTAGCCACTAAAAATCATATAAATTTGGTCACTAAACGTCTAAACTATCATATTTGTAATTATCTGACTACTAAACTATTATACATTTAGACATTACTTTTAATCAATTTCTCAAAACAGGATACTAAACTACAATTTAATAGCTAAATATGTGGAAAAAAATTAAATAAATCAACGACTAAATGAGACAAATAAAAAAATTAGATGATTTACCCTTATAAGAAAGTTATAGATAATTCCATAACACCGTATTACTCTAAATTTATATCTTATTATTTACATACTATATTTTGTTCATTTATAGTATGAAAGCCTATGTTGAATTTGTGACGTTTAACTAACGTTTATGTGAAATCAAACCGATTAATACAATTGATCTGGTTAGGTAGAATTGGTTTCATGAGTTGATCACTTTTTTTTTTGGATCGATCCAACATTTTATTAGAACCAGATATAGACCAAATTAATAATTGATGCAAGTTCATACCACTAATTATAATACAATCTATTGATTGCATAACATGTTTGTATCCATGTATGGGTGTGTTTTTTTGCATAAAACCAAAATTCAGCTATAGCTTATAGTAAAAGTTGTAGATTATAATTATTATTAATAGTTGTAACCAAAAATGCTGTCGGAAATGTAGTGTTTGGTTTTGCTTCTGCTGTTTGCTATCATAATTATCAAATAATTAGTTTTTAAAGTGTTTGGATTTGCGTTTTAACTTGTAAAATGATCAAATAATCATTTATTAAGCAAATAAGCTACATTTTTTAACTTATGAAAAAGGGTGGTAGGATTAACGCTAAACGTAAATTATAATTTATTAACTTATACAATCCAAACACTTTAAATCAATTATTTGCGTTATTATAACATAATAAACTAATAATTACGTTTATAACACAAAACCAAACACCAGTACTTCGTATCCAATTGGCTCTTGCCACTCTGTTGTCGCCACATCACACGTGGTCCCCCTCATATCAGCGCTCAACCCTCGCACACACCAACTCGGATCTCCCATTGTTGACCCCTAATTTAACATCTATATGACTTTAATTTTGATTTAACACCTTAACTACCTAAGCATTTTGAGCTTTTACCCCTGAATTTCTCACAGTTATATTTTTATCTAATTATAAATGAATTATATAGTTTATTATTAACTAGATGCAATTATGATATTTATTTTTTCTATTATTTAAGATAACCAATTTTACATTTTATATATTTTAATGTAATGTTTGTTTACAATAAAAAAATCAAATTTTTATATTTTATCATTTAAGATAATTAAATTTGTAATAAAAAAATTAAATTTTTATTTTTTAATCATTTAAGGAATCAGCTTTATATATATATTTATATATATATAATCATTTAAACTTTTATTTTTTTAATCATTTAAGGAAATCATATAACTTAACTAATTACCTTAAATGAGAAAATGAAATTTTGATCATTTTTTCAATTGCAAATAAGTTTAGTGATCTTAAACAATTATAATTATAAAGATAATTAAACAATCAAAAACAACCCCAAACAAATATGATCGAAAAAAAATCTATATAAACCTGAAAATAGATTTTGGATGAAACATTTGTAGGCTTGTAGCTCACAAATCAAACTAGATTTAGATGAGAGTGAAGGTGTCAAATCTGAATGAAGTCATCTCATCTCCTTTGCCTCCGGAATTAAATCCCTCGGTTAAACTATTCATGGATGTTATGTTATCTTTTTAGACTAAAAAATATTTCACGATACATTGTCAAGTGAAGGTGTCAAATCTAATAGAATGTTATGTTATCTTTTTAGACTAAAATAATTTCACGATACCTTGTCAAGTTTTGTGCTTAATGTTACATTCCTTGATAATTTTTGTTTTCATTTGTACTAAATGGATAATAAAGGTTTATATTTGATTAATAGTTAAAATGAGATATTACTAAAATGAGTCTTTAATTAATATTTTAGATGAGGTACCGCTAAAGTAAGCCCCTTGATATTATTTTATCTTTTAGTTTGTTTGATTTAAGTTTGACAATATATTACAAATAAAAAAATGTTGTAAGTCATAAGCTTAAATATAAAATAATAATATTAAAAGATGGTTTAGTTATATGAGTGGATGTTATAAATTATACATCCCGTCGCAACGCACGAGTGTTAAACCTTATTTATTTCAAATACCGACTAACTATACAATCAAACATTCCAAAAAATAAAACGATTATAAAGTAAAACATGCTATTTATAAATTACTTTTCTCGTAATTAGTTTTATATCATTTATATAATAGTTAAAATCAAGTGTAGTATTTGTTATTATTAAATTTAAGTTTGGTCTTAGATAGCTAATTTATTAATAAAAAATTAATATCTTCTAGACATTGTTGTAAAAATTCCACGTTTTACATTAATTGATGATAACATTATTAATTTGTTAATATAGCTTTAAAAAAAAAAAAAAAGTCATGACCTAAAATTTGATAATTCATGTCACATGCAAATGATGCAATGCAAAGTCTTGTTCACATGTATCATGTTTTTTTTTTTTTTTTTTTTTTTTTTTTCACGCTTGCTCCTTCTTATCATAAATGGAAAGAAAAAGTTGAATTGCACAATGGGCAATGTGGTTTGGTGAATTTTGATGGTTTTTTCTCTTACCTTTATTCATTTATTTTTAATACATATACTTGAAAAAGATTATCACATGAAAGGTCTCTAATGCAATTAAATTTAATCATTTTCGATAAAAAATAACTTTTTATTAATTTAAAATTTTACCTAATTGGTCGATCAAGTGAATAATCCTAGGAACACCGCCATGACTATTGGTCAACCGCTAGAACCAAAATAAATAATAATAATAATTATTATTATAAATACTTTTAATTTTCATTCAAATCTTTTTATGTAAAATAAATAAAAATATTTATTATTATTATAAAAAAAAATTGTTACCACATAAAATATAAAATTTTACTTATGTATAAACTTTCATTTTTATGCATAAAAATTTGTGAACGTGATGCAAACATAAATTTTTATGTTTTATGTATAACAATTAAATATTTTTTTAATAACAATAAAGATTTAAATTTATCTATAAATTTTATTTATCCTTGATGGATCCTAATACACGCATATAAAATCATAGATGCATACTCCTCCTAAAATAACATTTTATATCTGATTTTAATATTTTGGGTTCCTGTTGCGTATAAATATACGCTTTCTTCCATGTGTAACAAGCTTATTTAAATTTATAGTAGATTAGGGTCGTTCTTATGTTTATTTACAAATTACGATTCTCGTCTTTTTCGTATGAAATTACAATTAATATACTTATAGCTAGTATTTTGTTATGATTTGGTCTTTTAATGGGTCTTTTTTAAAATGATTATTTTGTCTTTTTTTTTTCTTTCGGTTTGGGCCTAATCAAATCAATTTCTATTTTTTGTTTTATTTTTGATTGATTTTTATTCTACTCTTGTTTATTAAATATTTTATATTTTTAATAGGTTAATATCGAAAAAACCCAATAAATTTTCCTTAGTTTTGTGATTAAGTCCCTAAATTTTTAATCTGATTGTTTAAGTCCCTTAACTATTTTTTTCTTATTCCAAAAACTCACTATCTTTACATGTTTTAGCGATTAAGTCCTTAAACCTTTTGTTTTATTAGTTGTGTTTTACCTACTCATCCAGTAGGCGGTCAAAAATATATAATTTTGAATAATACAAAAATAGTTTAGGGACTTAAACAATCGGAAAAAAAGTTTAGGGACTTAATCGTGCAAATGAGAAAGTTGATAGGATTTTTTCAATATTAACCTTTATTAAAATTTATTTAATATGTTATTTTTATTATTTATTTAATAAAAAGTTATATAAAATATATAAAACTTAAAACATGCAAATATTAATTATTTAAAAATTTTAAAAATAGTATTATTATTATTATTTGTTATAACTATTATTTTTGTATGTTGTAAATAAATTGAGTAGTAGCTATTTTTTATGATGCTTTAAAATTTTTATTTATAATTAAATGGATATAATTGAGATTTTATTCTATATATATATCATAATGTTTATATGTTTTATTACTATAAATAAAATGTTATGAAACATATTTTTACTAAGTAAGTTTTACTTGTCAAACATTAAATATTTTTGTATAGCATGTATTTATTTATAATAATGCATAAAATAATATTTTAATAAGATATATAGAAAAATATAGATAAGAAAATAATTCAAATTTAATTTATGATTGATATTGATAAATATATAAATATAACACATAACATATGTTGCCTTGAAAGAATGACACCTCACAAATATGATTGTCCTTTATTATATATAAATTTAAATAATGTTAGATTATAACTTCCTTTTATTGAAGAGTATTTATTATCTTTCTTGTATTTGATTATTAACTGGTTTTTTGCTGAAAATTATTTTTCTGTTTTAATTATCAGTTTGAATAAGTTATCTAATCTTTTTGTATAATAACGAAGAAGTCAAGATTCATATATATTATGTGTCGTTCTCTCATTGCATAATACTTTATGTGTTTATAAAATTAAAAGATATCTTGTGTTTACCATTTATAGCATCAACTTTTATTTTCATTTTGTTATAAACGGTATAAAATATAAAAAATTGATATTATTAATGATAAAAACATATAATGTTATTATGAACGATAAAAAAACTAAAAAATTGTTATTTTTTACGGTCCTATAATAAACTAATGTGTAGTGATTGTTATTAGAGACTATCTTTTTTTTTTTTTTGTACAGCAGCAATATTATTTCACCATAAAAACTTCAAGCAAAATGCTTGGAAGTAAAACTTACAAATTATTAGAAACTATATAAACATATGATGATTATAGGTTATTTGGTAAAATTGATAATAAATAAAAAAATAAGGTTAATGCTAGGAAGGTAAAAAAAAAGTGGTATGATTAGAAAAGATATGAAAAATAAGCATTTATTTCTTCTATATTTTTATCGCTATGTTTATTAATAAATAGTTAGGTAAATTGGGATTGGTTGAAATTTATGTATCAAACTTAATAATAAATTCCCATGCCATTAATTAGGGATACGGGCAGCAGATCAATATTTAAGAGAGGTATGGTAATTATTACATATATAATAATATATCCACCCTCTTTTCAATTATGAGAAGTGTAACACCCTCTAATCCCAACTAAAAGCCACGTCATTTACAATACACATGTGGCATTAACGCAATCACAATCCATCACACATGTCAAGGGTTTACACAAACACTGATTAATTAAAACATTTCACAACATAATCATAATATCCAAAAGTCAACCCGACATACAAAACCCGATCCGGATCCAAATATTCACATACGAATCCAGTATCATTTGTCCCAAAGTTTCTAGCAAAGTATCACATACAGCTAACAAAAGCAGAATCTCCCGATCGCAGCAAGTCAAGCTCCTATCGTCGCTCAGGAGCTGGCGGTCCTATCTTCGGTCCCCCTGATACACACATCAGACTCGAATACGTAAGCTTCGCAGCTCGTGAGTACACAAGGGTTTAGACACTGCACAATTCACATAATCACACATCGCATGTCACATAGCAGCCCTACACTACGTGGCATAACACATGCCAACGAGTCTCTACTCAGAGACCCCAGAGATCCAATACAGAAAGAGATACTCATCTCAATTGGGGATCCCTCCCCCCCCTGGAGCCAAACCACGCCCGTGGAAGCTAACAGGAATAACGGCCGCATATATATATATATATATGGGAACCCTTCACAGGGTCAAACAGAGCTACACAGCTCCCACGATACTCATCGCAATATATAGTAATGGATCTCAAATATAACACATAGTAAGAAAGAGGGATCATACCTGAGGGGCAACTCGCAGTGCCCAAACAATTCATATAATCACATATGAAATATTAACACAAAAGACTCGAAAGACAGCGACTAGTCTTTGGAAAATGTCTCGCGTACTCACCTGGATCACCCTGCACAATTTCCCTAACTGTCTGATCCGAACCCGGCCCGTAACAATCTCTGGGAATCCCTGTACACAAATTAATTCTCCCAGATTAATCTCGATTATCCCATAACTGTTAATATACCCAAATGAACCCACAAAACAACCCAACGGACCCCCAAAGCCCAAACCGACCCAAGCCCGCAGAAGCCCGATCGCGGCCGCACTGGCCCGATCGCGGCCCGCGCTCCCCAAGAACATCGCGGCCGCGCTAGGCGCGTCGCGGTCACGCTCACGATACAGAACAGGTCCCCTGTTCGCTGTTTCAGTTCTGTCCAGGGGGTTTTAACCCCACAACCTCGATTCCCAGCAGCTAATTTACACATAAATGATGCTAGAACACTACTAACTCAATTCCACAACAATTCCCAACATATCTCAATGTTTATCACACAAAATCACATCTAATTTGGAGAAATTCTTACCTTAAACTCAAGAACACACTTTGGAGGCTTTAAATATGAATTTGCAACTTCAATCACTTGATTTGGATCCAATTTGAAGCTCCAGCAGAAAGAGAACCACACACACACACCTATTTCAGATTTTTGCACAAAAGAGAAGATAAGGAACACGTCACACATACATATACGCTATATACGGATCCCGTTATATCGCGGGTTCGACACCGATACCCGACCCCAATATCAAAAATCCACTATTTATATCAATAAATCCCATTTAATCTCGTGAATCCATAATTATAATTTATCCACTAAAATTATATCCCGAATCCACGTAATTCCCCGTCCCGACACGTATAATCCACTATACGGGACGCAATTGGACCAACGCAATAATCGCTATTATAATTAGTCAATAGGATAATTACACGTACCTGCTCGGGAGTCGGGGTGTTACAAATCCTCCCCCCTTACAAAGATTCCGTCCCGGAATCTAACTCTGACTCTGGAACAGAAAAGGATAACGACTCCGCATCTCAGATTCGGGTTCCCAAGTTGCGCTGGTACCCTTATGGTGTCTCCATTGAATGAGTACCAATGATATCTCTTTATTGCGCAACCTCTTCACCTTGCGATCAGTAATCATCTCTGGCTGCTCAGCATATCTCAACTGATCATCCACGGATATCTCTGATAAAGGCACATACTGATCCTCCTTAGCTAGACACTTTCTCAGATGGCTCACATGGAATGTATCATGAACACCGGCTAACTCTGGCGGCAATCTCAACCGGTAGGCCTGATCTCTGACCCTGGCAATTATCTCAAACGGCCCTATATACCTCGGACTCAACTTGCCCCGGTGCCTGAAACGAATAACACCCTTCCATGGAGACACTTTCAACAACACCTGATCCCCAACACTGAATTCGAGCTCTGAAGTACGGCGGTCAGCATAGCACTTCTGACGGCTCTGCGCAACACGCATATGCTCCCGGATCACAGCTACTTTATCACTCGTCTCCTGAAGTAGCTCGGGCCCACTGATCGGTCGCTCACCGACCTCACCCCAACACACGGGGGTTAGACACTTACGGCCATATAATGCTTCGAACGGTGCCATCTTAATCGAGGCATGGTAGCTATTATTATAAGCAAACTCTACTAATGGGAGATGCACATCCCAGCTACCTCTGAAGTCTATGGCACATGCTCTCAACATGTCCTCAAGTGTCTGGTTGGTGCGCTCGGTCTGCCCATCTGTCTGAGGCCTGTAAGCTGTGCTCAGCTGAACCCGGGTACCCAGCTCTCTCTGGAAGCTCTGCCAAAACTGCGAGGTGAATCGAGTATCGCGAACAGAAGTAATCGACTTCGGAATCCCATGTCGCGACACCAGCTCATCAATATACAGCCACGCTAGCTGGTCCATCGTGATCGTACCCCGAACAACAAGGAAATGCGCACTCTTAGTCAACCGGTCCACTATGACCCAGATCATGTCGTTCCCACGCACAGTACAAGGAAGTCGGACGATGAAATCCATCGTAATGTGGTACCACTTCCACTCAGGAATCTCCAGTGGCTGTAGACGGCCGTGCGGTTTCTGATGCTCACTTTTAACCCGCAAACATGTCATACACTGCTCGACATAACGGCCCACGTCTCTTTTCATACCCGGCCACCAGTAGAACTCTCGGAGATCTCGGTACATCTTGGTGCTCCCAGGATGAATAGACAACCTCGACTTATGCGACTCATCAAGGATCAGCTGTCGCAAGTTCCCAACTCTGGGAACCCAAACTCTGCCTCTCAACATATACAAACCCCGGTCATCCCTGACCAACGCCTCGGTCTGCCCCACCAACCTCTCTCTCTTCACATTCTGCTCCCGCAGACCCTCTATCTGTGCCAATCTCAGACTGTCAATCAGGGTAGAGGTGATCTCGAGTCTCACAGCTCGGGAGGTAACTGTCTGGGCACACGCCTTACGACTCAAGGCGTCAGCTACAACGTTTGCCTTCCCAGGGTGATACTGTATCTCACAGTCATAATCTTTCAGAAGCTCTAAACTGCGTCTCTGTCGCATGTTCAACTCCTTTTGACTGAAAAGATACTGTAGGCTCTTATGATCCGTATAAACCACAAACTGGGACCCATATAGATAATGTCGCCATATCTTTAGCGCAAAGACTATGGCATCCAACTCAAGATCATGGACAGTATGATTCTCCTCATATGTTTTCAGCTGTCTCGAAGCGTAGGCAATCACCTTGCCCCGCTGCATCAACACACAACCCAGCCCTGTCCCTGATGCATCACAGTACACAGCGAAATCATCCGTACCCTCGGGCAAGGCTAACACCGGCGCCTGGCACAATCGAGCTCTCAACTCGGCAAAGGCAGTCTCCTGCTCGTCATTCCACTCGAATGGTACGCCCTGCCGTGTCAATCTCGTCAACGGCATGGCTATCCGCGAAAAATTCTGAATGAACCGTCTGTAGTAGCCTGCTAATCCCAGGAAACTACGAATCTCTGGCACGGTCTTAGGCTGCTCCCAACTCATCACAGCCTCGATCTTCGCAGGATCCACTTTGATGCCCTCGCTGCTCACAATATGGCCCAAGAACTGCACTTCTCGGAGCCAAAACTCGCACTTCGAAAATTTCGCATAAAGTCTCTCTTTCTGCAGCACGCTTAGGACCTCCCTCAAGTGCTGCTCATGCTCCTCAGCGCTCCTCGAGTAGATCAATATGTCGTCTATGAACACGATCACAAATCGATCCAACATGGCTCTACACACCCTATTCATAAAATCCATGAAGGCTGCGGGTGCGTTAGTCAGTCCGAATGGCATGACTAGAAACTCATAGTGTCCATAGCGCGTCCTGAAGGCTGTCTTGGGCACATCCTCTTCCCTGACCTTCAGCTGATGATATCCAGATCGCAAATCAATCTTCGAGAAGAAGCTAGATCCCTGTAGCTGATCGAATAAATCGTCGATTCGCGGAAGTGGATATCTATTCTTCACTGTCACTTTATTTAACTCCCGATAATCGATACACATTCGCATGGTACCGTCTTTCTTCTTTACAAACAACACCGGTGCTCCCCACGGTGATGAGCTCGGACGGATAAATCCCCTATCCAGCAACTCCTGAAGCTGAGTCATCATCTCTCGCATCTCAGTGGGTGCCAGCCTGTAAGGCGTCTTCGCAATCGGCACCGCTCCAGGGATAAGGTCGATCCGGAACTCTACCTGGCGATCTGGCGGTAGCCCAGGTAGCTCATCTGGGAATACCTCAGGGTAGTCTCGTACTACAGGTACATCCCCTACCTTCGTCTTCTCCTTCTGGGCGTCAATCACATAAGCCAAGAAGGTTTCGCAACCCTTGGTCACATATCTCTGAGCTCTAATCATCGAGATAATCCCAATCTCCCCCCTTCGCCTCTCCCCGTAAACTGTCACGGCCTCGGTCTCAGAAATCGGTATCCTGATCATCTTCTTTGCACAAAGAATATCTGCCTGACGGGCTGTCATCCAGTCCATACCGACGATCACATCGAAACTGCTGATCTCGATAGGCAGTAAATCGATCAAGAATCGGTGAGTATCGATCTCTAGTACACACTCTCGATACACACGGCTCACTAAGGCGGTACTGCCGTCTACCCTCTCGACAATCAATGGCACAGATAATACAGTAGGAACAACAGTAAAATAAGCACAGAAGGACACTGACACATAAGAGCGATCGGCTCCAGAATCAAATAAGACTCGCGCACGCAAGCCATTCAGAATATGCGTACCCGTAACAACATCTGGAGCATCTCTGGCCTCCTCAGCTGTGGCCTGGAACACCCGGCCTCTGGCTCTCGGAGCTGCATCCCTGCGGGAGGTGGAAGAAGAAGGCTCGACTCTAGCACCGCTCGTGCTCGCTCCCGGTACTGCTGGTGCTGTCTCTGGGCAGTCTCTCATGCGATGGCCCGGCTTCCCACATCGGAAGCATAATGCCTCTGGGGCTGTGCAGGCTGTAGCTGTGTGGCCGAACTGGGCACATCTAAAACACCGAAACTGATCACTGGCACATGGTCCGGCATGCCTGCGGTGGCATCTCGGACAATCTCGCTCTCCGGATAAACTGTCAGCTCTACTCCCCGATGCCCGGGACCCCTGCCCAACACTGCTCTCACTGGCCGCATGACTGTCTCTCTGACCCCGTCCCCGGGATCTCTCATCCCGACCCCTATCTCTGCCTCTGTCCCTGCCTCGGTCCCTACGCGGACCTGAACTCTGCTCCTGCTGACGGCCCTGCTCGGGCTGCTGCTCCCTCGGCTCGCGCCAGTAACTAGACTGCTCAGTGGCTCCCGTACGCTGTCTCTGAGTAGGCGGCTGCTCTCGCTGCCTCTCGATCTCTCGCTCTCTCATGCGAGCTAATTCTAGCGCCCTAGCAAAAGAGGACGTCTCCTGTAGTCCCACAAACTCCCTGATATCTGGTCTCAGGCCGTCAACAAAGGCATCGGCCTTGCGCCTCTCTGTATTCACATGCTGCGGCGCAAACTGGGAGTACTCATTGAAGCGATCCACATACTGCTGCACGGACAGATCCCTCTGCTGTAAGTGGAGGAAACGGCGCTCCATCTCTCGCTGCTCATCACGGGGTGCATACTGAATTTCAAACATGTCCTTAAACTGAGCCCAGGACATCGCATATGCACGAGAATCAGACATGGAAGACTCGATAGATCCCCACCACTGTGAGGCTCCACCCCTCAACTGATACGTGGCATACCCTACCATGTCTTTCGGGTCCACATGAGCAACCCGAAATGCAGACTCAATCTCGCGCTCCCACGCGAGTGCCATCCCTGGCTCACCCCCGCCTCTGAACTCTGGAGGATTCCCAGTCATGAAATCCTTAAATGAACCCCCTCGCTGAGATGTAGTGGAAGAGGCACCTACACCCGTGCCCGTATCCTGACCATCCCCAGAACGTGGCCCCGTATCATGCCTCTGCTCTCTCTCCTGTCTATAGAACTCTGTAAGAACCCCAAACAACTCTGACTTGCGGATATACTCATCATCACCCGGCGGCTTACCCGCGCCAGAACCCTCTCCCTGGTCTGCCATACTGATCTGCACAAAACAAGGCAATTAAGCACAAAGAAATAGGTCTCCCAGCGTTATACACTAAGCCAGGATAATTAAATCCTCTAGTATCCGTCACCGGAATACTCCCCAAGAATCTGAACACGGTCTAAGCTCAAGCATCCACTGATACTCAATACTAAAACCACAAGCTCTGATACCATACATGTAACACCCTCTAATCCCAACTAAAAGCCACGTCATTTACAATACACATGTGGCATTAACGCAATCACAATCCATCACACATGTCAAGGGTTTACACAAACACTGATTAATTAAAACATTTCACAACATAATCATAATATCCAAAAGTCAACCCGACATACAAAACCCGACCCGGACCCAAATATTCACATACGAATCCAGTATCATTTGTCCCAAAGTTTCTAGCAAAGTATCACATACAGCTAACAAAAGCAGAATCTCCCGATCGCAGCAAGTCAAGCTCCTATCGTCGCTCAGGAGCTGGCGGTCCTATCTTCGGTCCCCCTGATACACACATCAGACTCGAATACGTAAGCTTCGCAGCTCGTGAGTACACAAGGGTTTAGACACTGCACAATTCACATAATCACACATCGCATGTCACATAGCAGCCCTACACTACGTGGCATAACACATGCCAACGAGTCTCTACTCAGAGACCCCAGAGATCCAATACAGAAAGAGATACTCATCTCAATTGGGGATCCCTCCCCCCCCTGGAGCCAAACCACGCCCGTGGAAGCTAACAGGAATAACGGCCGCATATATATATATATATATATATATATATATATATATATATATATATATATATATATATATATATATATATATATATATATATATATATATATATATATATATATGGGAACCCTTCACAGGGTCAAACAGAGCTACACAGCTCCCACGATACTCATCGCAATATATAGTAATGGATCTCAAATATAACACATAGTAAGAAAGAGGGTCATACCTGAGGGGCAACTCGCAGTGCCCAAACAATTCATATAATCACATATGAAATATTAACACAAAAGACTCGAAAGACAGCGACTAGTCTTTGGAAAATGTCTCGCGTACTCACCTGGATCACCCTGCACAATTTCCCTAACTGTCTGATCCGAACCCGGCCCGTAACAATCTCTGGGAATCCCTGTACACAAATTAATTCTCCCAGATTAATCTCGATTATCCCATAACTGTTAATATACCCAAATGAACCCACAAAACAACCCAACGGACCCCCAAAGCCCAAACCGACCCAAGCCCGCAGAAGCCCGATCGCGGCCGCACTGGCCCGATCGCGGCCCGCGCTCCCCAAGAACATCGCGGCCGCGCTAGGCGCGTCGCGGTCACGCTCACGATACAGAACAGGTCCCCTGTTCGCTGTTTCAGTTCTGTCCAGGGGGTTTTAACCCCACAACCTCGATTCCCAGCAGCTAATTTACACATAAATGATGCTAGAACACTACTAACTCAATTCCACAACAATTCCCAACATATCTCAATGTTTATCACACAAAATCACATCTAATTTGGAGAAATTCTTACCTTAAACTCAAGAACACACTTTGGAGGCTTTAAATCTGAATTTGCAACTTCAATCACTTGATTTGGATCCAATTTGAAGCTCCAGCAGAAAGAGAACCACACACACACACCTATTTCAGATTTTTGCACAAAAGAGAAGATAAGGAACACGTCACACATACATATACGCTATATACGGATCCCGTTATATCGCGGGTTCGACACCGATACCCGACCCCAATATCAAAAATCCACTATTTATATCAATAAATCCCATTTAATCTCGTGAATCCATAATTATAATTTATCCACTAAAATTATATCCCGAATCCACGTAATTCCCCGTCCCGACACGTATAATCCACTATACGGGACGCAATTGGACCAACGCAATAATCGCTATTATAATTAGTCAATAGGATAATTACACGTACCTGCTCGGGAGTCGGGGTGTTACAAGAAGTCTATAATTAATACATGGAACTCATCAAGATAAACCGACTCGTAGCAACTTACTTAAAAGGGGGTTGCTTTTTCATTCATCTTCTTGTTCTCTGTGTGGGTATGTTTTGGAATCTGAGGACCATTTGTGTCGTAGATGTAATTTATTCAGAGAATTGTTTGATGATTTTAAAAGGTGGTGGGGTGTTAGAGAACCTTCTTGTGGCTCGGCTGCGGCCCTATTATGTTGGGGATTTGAATTGGGCTTTTGCGGTATTACTTTGGAGGCGTTTTCGGCTTCAGTTTTAGTATTATGTTGGGTGTTTTGGAAGATAAGGAATAATGTGTTATTTACACAAGATTCTCGGGCGATTCATTCTCCATTTGGCATGGTGCAAGCTTGGACTTTTTTTTGGTTATCTACTCGGGGGAAGATGCGTAAAAAATTGTGTTGGAGCTCTTGGTTGAGTAACCCTGTTTCGGAAATCTCTTGTTAGCTAATTTTTTATTTTATTTTTTATTTTTTCTTTTCTTTTCCTGGTGACAATCTTGTATGCTCTGTATATCTCTAGCTCCTTGCTAGAGTTTATGAGTTTTGGTTTAATACATCTCTGCAGTTAAAAAAAAAAAAACTTAATTCTATAAAAAGGTTCCTTAAATTTTTTTTTTTGGAACTGTAACAATTATATTAAAAAAAATTCAAGCAAGATGCTAGAGACAATACAAGGAAAAAGGAAATACAGAAAAATAAAACCATCACCAAGATACAAGATGACAAAGAAAAAGAAAACCAAACATCACAACCTTACGAACAGCGAACTAAGCAGAAGCTTCCAAGAACGGATCACAAAGCTAAGGGTTCCAGCTCAGTTTTTTACGCAACTTCCCTCTAACATATAACAAAAAAAGACCGTGCTTGAACCATCCCAAGAGAAGAGTCACCCACCTTCGAGCCATTGGGAAAGGCAATGGTGTTCCTAATCCTTCAAATGACCCAACATAGAACTAGAACGACATAGAAAAAGTCTCCAAAGTTGAACCAGTAAAACCCAGATCAAACCCCCAACATAGTAAAGAAGTTGTTGAGTCGCAATACAGTTCACGCACTCACCACCAACTTTTGAAGCCATTAATCAATTCTCTAGAAGTACTACAAGTACGAAACAAGTGATCCTCAGATTCCAAAGCAACCTCACATAAAGGACAATTAGATGATTGAAAAAGGATCCTTAATTATATAACCTTGGTGGCCCCCCCTTATATAACCTTGGTGGCCCCTGCTTCTGTCTCTTCGGTTTCTCTTTGTCTTCGGGCTTCAATTCTTCAATCTACTGATTCGTTCTTTCATAATTTAATAATTTATATATTTTTATTTTATATTGTGTATATGTCCCCCGACTATATATATGCCAGATCGAGATGATCACAAGCATGATCATTTTTACATCGATCTTTTATTAAAGTACAAATTAATTTGATATTATTCAATGTGTTGGCAGACATGTCGTAAATTTAGTTCCATCAAATATTTTAAGGTGATTAAAATTTATCAAAAACCAAAATGAATTCACATTAATTTTAGTTCCATCAAATATTTTTTGGTATCTTGGGAGTTGATGCATGCATGGTTAACAAAAGTGTGGCTGATCGACTCTGACTAGTAGTCGTAGAGTTAATTTGCCTAATTAAGTTGACAGTTGTAACCTTAACATGAGTATGTAGTTAAAGTACACAATTCCATCACTACATTAATTAAACTAAAACTCCTTTCTCCTTAATTAAATAACAACCTAACTTTTTTTTTTTAACAACAAAAAGCAAAACTAGAAGAAAGCTTCGGCAATGTCATCACCCGCTACTAAAACACCCAAAATTTATTATCATAACATAACCAAATTAGTTCAGTAGCTAGCAAGAAGCTAGCAAAGATACAACCAACCTATTTTTCTCTATAACATTGGAATACAATACATGGTGGCCTGGTGGGTGGGTTTACGTACTTGCATATTGAATCTTTCAACCATCAAAAACAAGATGATCATGTGATACATAATATATTATATTATTCTTATCTATAAATACTAATAAAATAAAAACTATACTCATTTACTGTGAAATCACGTGTTAGTTTTAAAAATAATAAATAAATGAAAACTATATTTATCCAAATATAATATAATCTATTTTTTAAATTCAAATCAAACCAAATCAACAAAATCTAATACTGTAATTACTTATTAATTATAATATAATAAAATAAAAGTTTAAAAAAATAATTACTATTCATATATATTTAGAAATATATAAAGTTAACAGGTCATAATGATATATATACTTTTGTTTAAAAAAATAATATTTATATCTTAACTTTTAATTTAATATATTTAAAATATCCGCGTAATACGCGGGTAAATAAACTAGTATCTACAATAATACAAAGAAAGAATGAATGCTTTAAAAATACGAGAGGGTTCGTTCCCTAAAAAAAAAAGGAAGTGATTTGTATATAATAGAAATTTGTTATATACAATAATGTTATATGAAAGACTATTTTTATTTTTATTTTTAGAGGGTAAAACGTAATGATGATAAAAATATTAATAGAGTAAAATAGTCATTATATATAAATTTATTGCGTATGTCAAAGGTTTGTTCAGTAAAAATGGAATTGAGGGGGGATTTGTGGAACTTAGTAAATTAAAAAAGCAGGTGCAGGGAGCGTGGGTAGGTAGAGAATTTAGTTTAATTATTACACATATCCATCTCCCTCTTATAATCATAAATTCATAATCCTCCACAAATCACGATCCACGTTGTTTGGTCCGTCAACTTCCCCCCTTTTTTGTATAATTTAAGGATTTTTATTTTATATTTTAAATTTATATTGTACTTATAATAAATAATTTATTTTCTTGTTATAATTATAATAATCGTTGATTATAATAAAAATACGAAATTAATATAAGAATATATAAAATACAATCAAAGTGTTACCTTTTATAATTTAAAAATGGAAAAGGAAAGTATATAAATATTTTTTTCTATTTATTATTAGTAAATTTATAATTGTAATTACGAAAAAATCAAATTTTAGAAGAACATGAGAGTGACATACAGCAGGATATGTTCTACTTTATCAATGAATATAGATACACATGATATTCTAGAAAATAAATTATTTCTTCACATTTTTCATCCTCCATATTTCACAAAATTCAAATCTTTGACAAACCCAATCCTTATAAGACAAAAGATTTAATGCCAACTAACTCGGCCACCATGTTCACTAGCCCCGAATCATTGATCCATTTTACTACTTGATAATAGGATCTTGTAGACGAAATTGGTTTTTTTAGTGACCTCACAATAAAAACCTGTTTCGACTTAAAAATCTGGTAATTTCACATAAATGAAACAAACAAAATTATATAAAAACAGTTCAAAAACCATTTTTTTAACAACAAATTTTATTAGAAATAACAAACTCTCAACCTTATTCATTGAGACAGATAACAAGAGAGGAAATGAAAAAAAAAAAACAACCACGAACTAAACCAAAACCAAAATTATAACTCTAAACAAACAAAGCAACGAGATTCTCGGGAAACAAAGGAAGCAGTTATTGAGAGTCTCAACATAACTACCATAGACCGGATAAAGTACCGATAGCCAGTCAATGACTCAGTCAGCAAGGGTCATCCGAACTACTGAACTAGAAGATGACCGAGCTAAAGCCTCCATAAGAAGAATCAACTTTATGAGGTACCATATTGCTCCAAGTAGTTCTCGTAGAAATAAAAGAAGAACCAAGTAGTTTTGAGTCAATAAGTTGCCTAAGAGCTTTAACCAAAAATGTCTCGTCACCTGAGTGTGCCCGTCTCCAGCGATCCTTACTAAAAGGGACCAAGTGAGTGCTACGAAGAAGGGATAAGATTTCTTCGAACTCCCCAAACATCCTACCCCTTAAGGGGCGTTTGGTTTGCATATTTTTATTCTCTGTGATTTGCATTTTGTTTAAAGGATTTTGCATTATGCAGCAATTGCATTTGTCAGGATTTTGTCAAATAATTTACATTATCTTATAGATCCCTCACTTAAAAAATAACAGCAATCAGTAAAAAGAATGATAAAAATACTAGTTGATTACTTAAAAATCATAAAACCTCAACTTAGTTAGATGTTTAAATGTAGGTTTGAAAATTATAATTCAAAAGTGATATAAAGAAAATACTATATATACTTAAGTTATTATTATTATTATTATTATTATAATACATTTTGTATAAAAAAAAAAAAGATAAATATAAGTTGCAAGTGATTTTGATTACTTTAAAACATAGAAATTTGATGAAGAGAAGATTAATTGGGTTTCTTGGAGAAAAATCACTGCTCCCTGAAAGTTTGAATGTTTGATGGATTAGGGTTGGAAAAATTGGGGTGTCTTGTTTCCAAAAATCTCAGTCTTCTTTCCAAATATTTTCTTCAACATCTCCTTTCTATTTTCTACCAATGTCACCACAACGTTATCGTCACTCTCAGAATTTCATCTTATCTAATTCAAGTTTTTAGATTATAGTGGTTGAGTGACAACAGATTATATTCCAAACCCAAACTATGTTCGTATCCTAAATTCAAAAGAAAGTTTGCTCCGAAAGCCACAAGATTTGTGTTTATAGCCTCAAGACTTCATTAAAGCCAACAATCGTTTAATGCCTAAATGAGTTTTAGCTCACATTCATCAAAGGTTGATTTCTACATGAAGTGAATTGAAGTCTGTGAAGTAGAACTCTCAGAATTTCATTTTATATGTCGGCAAAAACTTCGCGTGAAAGTTTGCAGGAAATATGTTAGGGGATTATTCGGCGGCACAGACAAGAATAGTTATGTAGACCGATTGCAAGCAATGTTCATGCGTTACACGCACATTATGAATCAAAACATTGATTTTGAAGAATGCTAAGGAGTGTTGACTGTACACATTGGTCATATAGAAATTTTCTAAGGGCATGAAGAGGTCAATAAATGCAAGACAATCATGATCATCCTTATGATAGAAGCAGTTGCATCCAAATATTTATAGTTTTGGCACACATTCTTTGTTGTCTCCCTCCAACAACAATATCAACGAGTTTCATCAATCATCATTGAATAATGACGTTTGGAATGAGATCGCACTGGAGTTTCCGTTTTATAATTAACGGAATAGAACACAAATATGGATACTATTGCGCCGACGGGATATTCCACATGTGGGCAACTTTTTGCAAAAAAAAAAAAAAAATTGTGCCCTAATGATGAAAAACGATTAAGATTCAAAGTAGCACAAGAGTCGACAATAAAATATATTGAACGAGGTTTTGTGTTTTCAAAGCTCGTTTCACTATAATAAACAATCTCACATGACCATGGAGCCCACAAATAATAAGACGGGCAAAGTATGCTTGTATCGTATTATATAATATGATCTTACAAGACGAAATATATGCGGCATGTACATTTCAAAAAGAGAACTTCCATCTCAATAACATTCTACTTCCAATAAATTATATCTGCAGACGTTATTGAAGATTCGTAATTGAAAATCACACAATAACTTTTGATCGAATCTCAGGAAACATATTGTAAATGTCCATATACTTAACTAGTTTATGAACCCACGCATTATGTGGATAAATTATAATAAAAATTTGGTTACAAAAAATTTACGTAAAATTAAAATTAAAACATATAAATATTAAATATTTATAAAAATACATAATAGTATGGTTATTTGTCGTAGTCATTATTATTTTAACAGTATTTATCTTTTTAACAATTTTTAGTATATTTTATTTTGAAATTTATATGTACTTAATAGATATAATTTAAATTTTCAATTTTATATAAATCATAAATTATGTGTGTGTGTCTATATATATATATATATATATATATATATATATATATATATATATATATATATATATATATATATATATATATATATATATATATATATATATATATATATATATATATATATATATATATATATATATAGAGTCAGGTTCAAAAAGGTACCTCTCGAAATCAAGTGCACCCGAAGGTACCGACCTTAAAAAACTTTTTTTTAAATTTTTTTCTCATAACCATGTTTAATCTAATGTTATACACATGATATATGAATTTCACATACATTCACACTTTTCTGTGTCCATAAAAATTATGTGAATGCTCAATGCATATTGATGTGAATGGTCATCCATGTGAAT